>JARKHS020010334.1:0-248435 GCA_030143305.2 Amblyomma americanum | reverse complement strand
GCTACGCTAACATTCAAAGATATTATTCAAAGGTATTCAAAGCCAAGCCAAAGCAATCCATAGCGTATGTAAGCTGTCAAATTCAATTCTGCTATTCTGTTGTAGCTGTCGACTTGGTGGCACCTTGTCACTTTTCTTGTGGATAAGGAAATTAGGTTTTGACTCCTAATTCGCGGTCTTTTTCTGGTGTTTCGTTACAGTGCTTGTGCAAGTGTTTCATTTCTTCTTTTGCTACGGAGCGCCTTTTTGTGCTCTACGGTGGTGGCTGCTTCGTCATTTTTTATGAAGTCTGGCGCGAATGCGTAGGCATTGGAAGGTAGGAATGCGAAGGCAGTGTGGAGGCATTTCAGCAAGGCATTGCCGAAGGCATTTAGGAGGGCAGTTTTTTCAACAGTACACGAGCACTCTAGAACACGTCGGTTCGGAAAGGTTAGACAACACGCGTTCGATTGCGATGGGTTGCAAAAGCAGTAAAATTTTTCTGCGTATACGAGTCATGTCCTTGGAAAGTATTTAAACAGAGGTAGGTAAAGTTTAATAAAATCAGAGGAACGATTCTTGAGGCTTGTGGGTGGGGTCCTCATTCCACGGCGCTACTGGCTTGAGCTGTCAGATGGACCTGTTTTATGAGGGCTCTTTGGCCCTCGATACGAATAGTGTAGCTGTCGTGTCGTTTCGATGATGTTAGGCGATTCGCGTCGGCGCAGGAAGATGGTCACTGCCGCGAACCTGCCAAGGGCATGGCAACGATTCCCTTGGCGACGCCTAGTGAAAAATGTCACTTTTTGTACGGCCTGATGTTCAGTCCTTTGCATTCTGGCATTTTTGTTCTAATTATTTGCTCAAGGTAGTTCAGAGACTATCCAAAGTGCTGCTCGATAGGTTTGAAAATGAAGCTGCATTGAACTTATTTTCAGCTCAAAATGCTGAGACTTGAAGAACAGGGTGCCAGTTAGAAGTGTTGTAAAGCGGTCTTTTTGCAAGCAAAGTAAATTAAGATCCAAATCCACCCATGTCTACTAACTGACTACTACGCTGCCTTCTAATGATATGCCCTCAAAGCTGTCTTCAAATTTACAGCATTGTCCCACCTGAAATTAGCATTGTGCACTGCCTCATATCAATTTCATTCTTCTATGCAAGGAAACTAACCTTGCCAGTTTTTTTAGCTTGTGCATCAAAAGGTGCCGTTAACAACTATCGTATCTGTGATCAGAAAGGAAGTCCAAGTCACTCATAGAATGCATGGGATACGCACCTCATAGATTTCAAGTGGCTAAACTTTAGCGCTGCTCTACGTCTCCTCCATGATGCAGTAGGTGTCTGGGCACTCATTTTGGTGGACACCTCTTTGTAGCTTTTTTTCATATAACAATCAAATAACATTGGCTGTCCTTGCTGTTTTTGCTCGTTAGCAACCAACTTCTCACCGTAAAGTCTTATAAAGAGCTGCCACAGGCACTTGGTGTTTGCGCTATTTCTTTTATCGAAGCTCTCTATTTGGTGATATTTGCATGTTCGATATCTTTAAAAGTAACTTATTCGCTTAGACAGGCTTGAGTTCTATATAGTCCGGCTGTAGAAAAAAAAAAAATTTCGCAAAGGAAATTGACGGGAATGCTTGAATTTAGGTTTGTAAAGCAATATTGTCAGCATATTTCGCATGCATGGCATAAGAGGCTTACACTCTTTGCTGGAAATAGATGGAGAAGCAGCATAGGTTTAGAGACAACGCATTCCTGTCAGGTGTCTCAGTGTGCAAGTAGAATTGCAGTGGTGACCGCCTAGTCGTTTGAGCGGCAGGTGCGGGGTTCGATCCCCAGTGCTGCTGGGTGTCCACCGGTTCCCAGTGGGTATAAGCTTTCCTCTGGCCTCTTGGTCGGCTTCTTGGGGATGAATTGCTTTGAAAATGGGTCTCCGACCCCACCTTGAGTTGACCAAAGATACTCCGTGCCATGAAAAGCAAATCGTCATTGGAATTAGAAGCAGACCCAAAATGTCATGAGTGCTGCATGTTGAGGCTACTATAGTAAAGTAAGCCTCACCAAAATACTGAGTACGCAGGTTAATATATAGCACAGACAATTTTTTTCTGTAACCTTAAACGTTGGAAACGTGGAACTTTGGAAATTTGAAACTAAAGCTCTATATGCTTTGCTTGAAAACCCATTCTGTCGCATGCCCCACAGGCAAGTTTGCCCCTGAATACTTCTTGTAGCTTGTAGAACACAAAAACGCTTTGATCTGGTAGTGTGGATTTCATGACTTGTTTTTAGTTAGCGAAATTTTAGTGTGATGCTGCAGTGAACAGCCTCTACAGGCTCGGCCACAGAAACTCTCAAGTTGTCTTGCTCAAAAGTTAAAGCATCGTGTGTAAGCCCTTCACAGCCTCTCAAGCCTATGAAAAGGTGACAAGATTATGTCTGGAATTTGAGGAGAATAGGCTGTCACTTTCAACCGTACCAGTAAACAAAGAAATCCTTAATTGCAGAAACTATGTCCTGTGATGCTGAATCTTTGCTCTGCAGTGATCAATAATGCTGAAAGTGTTGCACGCTATGCACTGTTGAACATTTAGAAACTGACCGCAGTTGTGGATACAATCTAAAAGGGTCCATCACCGCAGTATTATCTTCAGCAGAGCTAACTGCCATGCATAAGATGTGTACAATCATGGGCAATATGAGCAGGAACACAGAAGCGCGTGGCAGATAGCCTCGAACCCTCCTCGTTGGCGATGCACGGCGGCCGCTTTTTTCGCAACATTGTGGAAAGGGTTGTGCTAAGTTGCCAGTTTCTGAAAAAAAGGAATAACGTAACCCCCTTTCCACTTTGTTTCCGATAGCGGCCGCCACTATCGCTACATGTAAGGTTCGAGGCTATCGGGCACGCGCTCCTGAGTTCCCGCTCATACTGCTCACGATAGTACATGCTTGCTTGCTTCCCAATTTCTGGGCATTGTCAGTGTTAACGGTTTTTCTGCCACTGTGTGCAGTGACATTCAGATTGTACCTTCACGCTACATTCTTTGCAAAACTGACAAAGCAACCACCATTTCTTTTGTAGCATTCTTGTAAAGCACGCGAGTTTATGCTCGGGGTGGGGGGAGCATATTCATTTGATTACAAAGTATGTAATCCTCACTCAGTTGTAGTAAACCACATGAAAATAAACTTCAATATACAACTAATATGGCCGGTCGTGTATAGAACAAAACGTGCATTTCCATCTATTTATGAAAAGGCACCTAAAACTGGGAATGGCTTCATGTTTCATATTTCATCACCGAGAATTAAATGAACAAGTAACAGTGTCCCCTTAAAAACTTTGTTGCACTAGGTAATGTTTTTTAGACGGTATAGCTTGTACTGTGTGTTCCTTGTCTACCTAAGTGTAGTTGTACTGCAGTTAGGTAGACTAACATCAGCCTAGACCACATCAGCCTTGTGCATGTGATGATTTCAGCAGCAGTCCTCGGAACCCATGACTGCTTGTGCAAGTTGCCTGCTATGCATGATTTCGTTCTGTCCATAGTACAATGCTACAGGATGGATGGATGGATGGATAAGGCTGAACCCTTTAAATTGGGCGGCGGTTCAAGCCACCTAGCCATGACTTGTGAAATTTTACTCGTCTTGATTTTAGCCACCAATCAGATAACCTTCGCTTGGTTACTTCTACCCGCTTAAAATCTACTTTCCCTTCACTGTCCTTAAACCCCAGTGCCTTGGATAAATGGGATTGGAGTTAGGCAGCACCGCCTAGTGGCAAATATGAGAAATTCTTTGAGAGCTTATGAGAATTTTGTGAATTAAAAGCACAAATTCCTGTTGGATCAGGGTGCAATGGAGTAGCGTTACATTTTTGAACGCACAAGACAGCAATTGGAATCTCCTTGTTCAAAAAATAAGTTTTTTCTCATTCTTTTTTCTTTTCACCAATAATTAACAGTACATAATTCATTTGCCATTTCCCTTGAATGTTCCTTACTTCTTAGGTAAGACTTCGTGATGAGTTTGGGTGAAAATCACCATTGAAAAAAGTTGTGAGGCAAGCCCAGAGATGAAAACGGATGTTTGGGTACTGCAACGCTGACAGAACAGAATTGCGCATCAGCAACAATGCCTGTCGTGGCCAGTCTTCTGCGAAGTGCAGGATTTGGCCACTTATGTGCGATGAAACTGAAGGCAGCCCGGACAGCCTTTGTTGTCTATGTGTCGGTCACATTTATTTGCACTGACATGTTTTGCAGCAATCTTTGTACCAACTAGTGTGGCCGCATGTTTTCTTAAACCATCTACAACTTGTGTATAGTTCACATTCTGATTGATACAGTGTTCATAAGTTACTCCACTTGCATACACTTTCATATTTGCAGGTGGCAAGAGCCAGGTTCTGAGGACGGTAACTACAACTGAAGCTGTCCCAGGCCAAGTTTTTGCTAGACTTTCAGTGTTGCATCAGTTGTAACTTGTTGCAGCTCTTTCTCTGTGCAAATGCTTATGCAGCAGTTGGTTGCTTTACTTCTGGGGAGCATCTTGTAATTGCGACTGCTAAGCGCATTGGAGCTGCATACATGTTTGGACCCTGATACGCAGTGCCTATGCTCTCATTAAAGAAGAGCAATGCTTTTGGCTGGTTGTTTTATATCTGTGCTAGATTTGGTTAAGCATTTCAGTTTTAGCTTTTGTGGTCCACAGTTCTAGCTACATACTGTCAAAAAGGTTTCAAGCAAATGTGAATGCTTTGCTCATCGGTCTCGGGACAACTGAGTGGGCTCAATTGTAAGAAAAAAAAATTGTGTGCAGGGAGTATAACGTTTATCTTAGACATATTGTCACAGTTACCTTTCTGCTACTGCCTAAAATGCGATCTCATGTCACAGTGTTGGGATTGTTGGTTTTATTTGTGTGTGAGAGTAGAGTGAGTGTTTGTGAACTGTCAAACTTTGTTTAGGAGATCATGTTCGCCGTTTACATTACTGTGGAGCTAGGCTGTGAAGCATAATTAATTACCATTTATTCGCCAGCTATTTGTGTGAGCAGTATGCTTATGTTTGTATAAGGGACTTCTTTGTGCATGATGATGTAGTCAAGCATATTATGAGACTTCATTGGGTGATGAACGAATTGTATAATGTGCTTTTTTTTAGACAAAAAAGTGAAGGCGTAGGAGTGAAAATAATGTGGCCTGTGTCTCTTCGGCCATTTCTCCGGTGTGAAGTGGAACTATCTCTAATGCCCTGTGCGCTCGTAACTCCTTGATTGGACAGAATGTTGCAGGCGTCACGATATATTTCGTGTTGGAGCCCTACAGCTTAGTATAAAATATAGCTATGACTTTTTCCTATAGTGATTGCATCTTGAATTTTGCAGAACTGATATTTTGTCTTGCATGATTGTGGTCTGTAAGCGTTTTTTTTCCCCTCTCACCACTTGTAACATCGTAAAAAATGTAAGCTTACGTATGTCACGATACAGTCCTGTAACTGCTATAGTATGTATTCATGTGCAATCAAGCATCATATGTTTATTGTGAACAGTGGTTGCTATTTCCTTTCTGGTATGCAGTTCCTTTTGTTTGGAAGAGATGAGAAATTAACTGTTTTTCGACTGTCAGAAGAAGTATCCTTTTGAGTACTCTAATTTTGTCCTTGTTTATGTAACCTTACTTTGTAATGTGCAAAGCTAGAAGTGAAGTGAGGAAATTTCAGGAAAAGTACTGCTTTGCTGTTGCTGTACTCCATGACAACTTTTTCTGGCAGTGGAGTGGAGGCTACAGAGCCGAAACATGCCTTCTCTTCCTGTGAAGCAGAATGTATCCCCCGCTTGCAGTTATTTGTTTTCTCTTAAAGCATAGTATATTGTCAGTGTTCGCTATTCAAGGCATACTTATTTCTAACACAACTGCCAGCTTGAAAGTCAAAACAAAAACAGCTTTGTTGATTACAATGAATTTTCTAGGCACATCTACTTGCAAGAAGCTTCCACAGATTGCACCAGCTGCACCGGCAACAGAGAGTAAGTACCACGGAGAAAGCAGTGCACCATGCGGCCGAACTATTTGATAAAATGACACGGTTATGAATTGTCTGCCCCTGTAGCCTTCCCTTCTCTGCGAGGAAAAGCTGTCGCCGTGTGTAGTGATGAATATCACGTTATCTCTGCTCGTATGGTATTATTTGTGAAGAACAAGCATTCTGTAATTAAATTATTCTTGGTCTGTGTTCAGTTTTAATGGCAGTGAGACAATTGGGCATCATTGAAGGTAATATACATAGAGGAAAAATTCGCAGTTGTCTGTAAGCACTAAAGTGCACATATCGCAACTCAAACGCTTTCTGTGGCAACATGTTCTCGCACTTGAAGCCAATATTTTCCTCGTTAAAAGCAGGGAGAAGGTGTCTGGAGACAGTTTACTATTTTTTAAAAACCACACAAAATGTGTAGTGTGCATTGTGGACATGCCTGTTCATTAGCCAACTGATGTCCTTAAGTCCCGGAAGTTTTCTCTGCAATGCTTACTTCTGATCTCAGGTACTCCTTAAGCAGTTAGGGTTAGGTAGGGGGTTAGGGTCAATTATGATGTTCTTTGTGGTCTAATTGGCACTTGGGAATACTTCAAGTGTCACTTTACCAGAGTCAAAAGCGAGCTCTTTTTTGATGAGTATCAAGATGCGAAGGGGTTCAAGTTATTTATGGCTCTGTGGTTCTATTTGGCTAATGTTAAAGGACGAGCAATATTGCACTGTTTGTGACTTTAACCAGCAATATTGCACTGTTTGTGACTTTAACCAGAATCATGCCTTTAGTCTATTGATACAGTAGCTGTTTGCAAGAGCGTCTGGCCTGTCTGCAGTTCTGATCGGAATGGGAACGTGGTGGGAGTTCTTATATGCGCAACAACACAGTGTGCAATGTGATGACAATGGCAGTGTTGAAAACTGATGCGCTTTGCATGTAATCTTGTGCTTTTGATTATTGATGAATTAAGAGTGCAGTGTGTGGCTGAAAGTTCTGCTAATCGTTCGTCCCTCATAAGCCCTTTGGCCCCCGCTCTGTTTGCCCTCAGAAGCTGGAGGCAGCATGCTCGTCCTGAGCTCGGTCTTCACATGTGAGCCTTGTGGTGAGCTGTTCCTTACGCAAGAGCACTTGGACAAGCACCGACAGCTCAGGCATCCCCAGAAACCTCCAGGCAAGTTCTGCTGCACGTACTGCCCGTACTCCAGCGATGACAGGTAAGCAAGAGCATGGCTGTTCGGTATGTTTTCGGATAGGTGATACAAAGGAATGCCTAGAACGTCATGTGTCTTTTGGGAATTTTGATAATTCTCAGTGTTGGCGGTAACGCGTTATGGCCTATTCACACGACGGTCCGTTCGCCCGCGGCCCGTGCATCACGTGTTCATGTGTCACCAAATCGAGAGGCGTGCTGTCGGCCCGCGGACTGGACAACCAAGGAAGTTCAAGTGCCTCTCACCTCGCGGGAATTAGCGGCGGCCCGCAAAGATGCGCGCGCTAGCTCTGGCAACCACCGCTCTTGCCAGTATTTCGGCTGCCGCATTTTGCTGAGTGGCGTTGAGCTGGCGCGCTGTTTTCACAGGCTGCACTGCGTTCGCTACCATGACAAATTGATCGACTCGGCTAGCAAGACGACCCAGGCCATTGAGGAATTGGTCAAAGGGCCACACCTGCACCATTCAATCGCAGTCATGGGTCGGGGGGAAAAACCAGTTTGAGCAGCGCTGCCGAACGCTTTAAAATAATCTGGCAACAGTGGTAAACCCAGCGCGTCGTCTGCTCTTTTGGTCCGTCGCATCCGCGTGACGTCATCGGATCGCAGGCCAGTTTTTTAGTGGCGCATGAACACGTGATGCGCGGGCTGCGGGCGAATGGACCGTCGTGTGAATCGGCCATTACAAGTAACGGCGTTACCGGTAACGCGTTACTTTTTTCGGTAACTTAGTAACGTTTTCGTTATCATTTCGGAACTGTAACGGGTAACATACTTACGTTAACATTTTCAGTAACGTGAGGTGTCACGTTACTAGTTACTTTTTATTCCAATTGTCCCCCCCTCCACCCCGTTATTTAGAAAAAAAAAGCGCAGAGCACCTAAAGTGACGTTTCAAATAAAAAAAGTATGCAGGCGCTCTCGACCCTCTTTGCGGCTCACATGCATGCCAGAAGACACCTGCCCTTGACGATGCGCCCAACTAAAATAAAAAGACAGAACGCCCATAAAGCACGAAACACGTGCACGAACACGCATTCACACACTTGCCTTCACCTACCACCCCTTCCCAAACCACTCACACGCACAACTCTCTAAAGAGTGCAAGCACGCCGAGAATTTTGGAACCTCGCATTTTTCAGAATTGCTGTAAATTTGTTGAGAGTTCAGCTATGCTTCCTTTGTGAACTTAGAATTGATAATGAACTGTCAATTTGTGTTTAATGTCACATTCCGGAAATGGCTTCACCATGTGCCACAGAGTTAGAAGCGATCACATATAACTCTACAGGCGTTCCGTCGATAGCTCAGTTGGTAGAGCAGTGGACTGTTTAGAGGCTCTCACGTTGCACACATAACTCTACAGGCGACTTTAGGCCGCCATAACATTGCTGAGCTCCTGCACATTTGTGCAAAGTGTGCTCGTTAAATCAGGATTTCGGCTAAAATCATTGTTTGGGCTGGAAGTTTTATGTGAAATATGAGGTTCATAAAATTGTTATCGTGAGTTTTTGCAGCGAATACGCACCAATTAAAATTTATGGCCATGGAGTAACGGCAAAGTAACGTGGTACTTTTTTTCGGTGTGGTACTTTTTTTTCGTTACTCGTTACGCTTGACCTTTTTTTGTACCTAACAAAGGACGGTAATGCATTCCTTTTTTTTTGCGTAACGAGTAACGTATTTAGTTACTTTTTATTTTTTGGTAATGCCTACTACACTGATTATTCTGTGTAAGGGGAGGACGGGATAAGAGTTTAGCAGCACAAAAGGGAAAAAGGACGGTTACTACGAGATAAAATGGTGCTCCATAAAAACTTGACGCTTTCAGCCCTTTACTTGAAGGACAGAAGTGGCATCGAAAGCTCCACTTAATTTGAATGCTGTTGGGAAGGAGTGACACTGATAACTTCAGAGACGGCAAACTATAGTATGAACTATACGCTATAGCACACTACAGTATGAAGACTGCACTCTGGAGCGGCCACAGTTAGGGTGGCATTTTGGTGAATGGCCGAGCCTGTGATGTCCACTTTGTATTATACTTGGAGAGAACATGAGAAATGGTTAAAAACCGGCTGTTAACTCGAGAAAAGTAGGAGCTCAAAAGGAGGACCCTGAATCTGTGCTCCTGCTTTGCGGTGAAACCTGCTCTCTTCATGTTACGAGCTGGTTTAACCACTTATCGTTTTGCCCGTAAATGCGACACATACTGTACATGTCGATGCGATGCTGCCCTTGTAGATGCTGCATCTTGCTCAGTGGTTAGTGGTCACAGGAGGTCCTTAGAATTTCATTCGTCCACTATAATTCACCACTGCAACCTTTTGTTTCATGCATTCGGTACTCGGTTTATGCCCATCCTTCGCATCCACTGTAGGCAGTCCGATGTAGCTGGCAGCTTTGCCTTACAGTGTCAGCCGTTATGGCCCGAATGCTGCCCCCCCCCCCCCCCCACCCGAGATTACGTGGCCATTGCCTGAAATTGAATGACCTCATCACATCTAGTGAGATCATATTGCCCATTGATCATGTAACTTTGCTGTGTGAAGTTAGCTGGTCATGTGATAATAGTTTATATGGCACATTGGCATCATCTGACCAATTATGTGATGAGTGGGGCACGTCAATGGGTTATGTGATGAAACATCCAAACACATTCTGATCACATTCTTGCACATCCCCTTACATGTACAGCTGATGCTCCAGCTCGTGGTGCAATATGTGAATGCCTCATCAACTTATTTGCCCTCTGCGCTGCCATCAGTGCTGCAACACCAAAAGTGTGCCCGTTTTCCTCCCTCGTTTGTCCACACCCATTCAGGTCCCACGTCGTCATGCACGAGAGGATGCATACCGGGGAGCGGCCCTTTGTGTGCCAGTTCTGCAAGAAGTCCTACCAGCGGCTGTTCGGTCTCAAGCACCACCTGCAAAAGGTTCACGGGGCGAAGGGCCAGCAGCAGTGCGCCGACTGCGCACAGTGCTTTCCCAGCTCTGCTACGCTCTTTTATCATCGCCGAGCTGTGCACTTGTGCCAGTTCAAGTGTCCCTCCTGCATGAGGGGTTTCACTCATCGGAGTGACCTTGAGGCACACATGATCAAGTGTCCTAATAAGGGGCACCGCTCTAATGTGAAGCGCCGCAACAGTGTGAAGCGCCGTACCAGTGTGAAGCCCCAAACCTTGGTTGCAGTGAGGGAAGAGATTTCGGGGAAACAGCCACCTCAGGTGACGCCAGAGCCAAGTGCTCAACCTCCAGCACCCTCTGCGCTAACCGCAGCTGTGGTTAAGGTGGAACCAAAGTGGCCCTTATGAGTAAGCATGTGCCCGTGCTACACGATTTCCCGAAGGAAGACTGCCTTCAGGACATCAGTGAGTGATAGAGGAGTGGGGGAGGGCACCCACACTTGAGTTCGAGGGGAGTGAAGGTTGGGGTGTCATTTGCAGGGTCGATACGAAAGAAAGAAAAATGAAGTGGAAGCCAGTTTCTTTCACCAAAAGTGCATTCGAAAGCCGAAATGCTCAAGATGCACGACAAAGTGCACAAGTATCGGGAAGTATCATTGGGCCAATGTACACGCAGATAAACATGGCATGTCTCTTAATAAAGAGGTTAATTGGAAGCTATTCACTCAGAAAAATTAAGTCTCTGAAGAAGCTTGCTAGTGCATCTGCAAACATGTGTTGATGTGAATTAAGTGATTAAATAAAACAAAAAAGACAAAAACCTCCTCCTTATTGATCAGAGATGCATTGCCAGCTTACCAGGGTCCCATGGCCTGCCTGTGCAAGTTAAAAACTCCTTTGGATTGCTGTTGTAGATGCACCTGTGTCAATGTATTTTGGAGCAATGCTCAAGACGATTTTGACCTTTAAGGCAGAACACTGAAGAGAAAATTTGCTGTGCTGTGCAATTTGAAGGTTATGGGAAGTACCTCCACAGCATGACACCGTTTTGAAGTAAGCAGTATAAAGCCACTACTAACTAAACTTTTCAGCCTCAAATCCAGTTTGTGATAATAATGTTCGTGCATTGTTTAAGGAAAGGAAGTAAATTTATATGCTTGTACTGGAAGCATGAAATTGCATATGTATTACAGACAACAGTCACCACGACGACAGAGCGGTTTGTGCTAGAGAGAGCTTCACATCTGTTTCTTGAGACTGCACAAACATATGTATTTGTGTATGCTTGAACTCTCGGCTCACAGCTCCAAGATACCGGAGCATTGGTTGCTGTTCGCGGTGTACTTTCCCTTTATTGCTGTCTTGTGGCCTCTTTCCAAAGCTTCCTTTAAAGGAGGTCATCTGTTCACTTTGAAGTGGGTGACAGCACCTAGGAAAGCAGCCTGGGCTGTGCCGCGATGAGAGTGAGCTATTAGTTGGGGCGATGTCGAGTGTGTGCTCAAGGAACTAGGAGGAAAATGATTGTGCTCAGTAGTATGGCAAGTTCATACCATCAGCTCCTGATTCCACTCGAGGTGCTGCAGCTTTAACTGTTGGGCCTGGTTGCTGGTCTTCGTATTGGTCGAGAGAGGAGTGGGAGCTAATTTTGCTGCAACAGTGAGCATGTTCGCATCTGTTACGTGATGCTGGCTGGTACTGCTTCAAATAAATCGACCCCTCTTTCACTGCTGGAGTACACATGTTATTCCATTATTATGCACTGAGCTTGATGCATTGACAGGTCTTCATAATAACGAGCCCAGCCATGATTGTGATGATTAGGACCTTTGTGCAAAACTAATCCTGGATGGTAACTAGTGTGCATGCAGTACAGCACACTGAGAGTGTCTTTAAGTTTGAATAACGTACTCCTCCAGATTCCATGAATGTGTTATGGGAAGCCCTGTTGTTTGATTTGATTCAAAACCTCGTGATGCAAGTGACGTCTCTGGGAGACCTATAGGCAGCACTGTAAAATTATACTTCTCATCTATCTCAAACTTGTCCTTCCTCTGCGAGGCATGTAACCGGCATTTCTTCACACAAGCCCTCTTGGAGAGACACCAACAGCATGAGCACCCCATGGGGCCGAGGGGCCTGTGATACTCCAGCAACCATATGTGAGCCAAGGTTTGAGTGCACTGTTTAGTCTTGCTAGTCCATATAGGTATATACACTCCACTGCAACACAGCTTTTTCAGAATTTCTCTGCTGGAACGGAGCTTGGAAAAAAAATATATTGTGGTACAAAAAGGAGGGGTGCAGCACTTCATGAGTGATTTCGCCTGAATATTGGGTTCGGTTATGCAGTATAGAAAGAAAGACTAGCACCAATTGAGGGTTGAAAGAAGCAGAGTCCCAGCATTTTGGAGCTTTCTTTTTTTCAACCCTTGGTTGCTGCTAGAGTTTGTTTATTCAACTAGACCTGTGAAGGATGTGCTAGCATGGAACTGCACAGGGGGAGAGTGCTTTCTAACTCTAAGGCGCCCCTGTGCTGTGAGATGTCAGTGCACGTCAAAGATCCCCAGGTGGTCCAAATTATTCGGGAGCCCTCCACTACGGCACCTCTTCCTTTCTTCTTTCACTCCCTCCTTTATCCCTTCCCTTACGGCGGGGCGCGGTTCAGGTGTCCAAGGATATATGAGACAGATACTGCGCCATTTCCTTTTCCCAAAAACCAGTTATTATTATTATTATTATTGATCACTGCATGCCTACATAACTAAAGTGGTCTTTGATTCTTAGCCACCATGTCCGTATGTTCCACACGCACGTACTTGATCACTATACATACTGGACATCATTGCCGCATGTGGCGAGTGGAGCGGTGTTTTCGTGATTTTAGATTTTGGCTTGTGCACTTTCATTGCCTCTGGCACCTATTAAGTGGCATCCTCTATCTTTCCATTCCTGCCCACTCAGAATTTGTTGTCAAACATGAGAGGACAAACAATGGCAAGCGGCCCTTCATGTGCAAGTTGCAAAAGAAGGACTTTACGCATCATGCACATCTTGCCTGGCACATGGCAGCCCACACGGGAGAGAAGCCGTACGAGTGCATCGAGTGCAGTTCATTTTATTTAATGCATCACTGCAAACGGCATTTGGACGACAGTGAGGCCTCGCACATGTGTTCACTGTGGAAAGGGGTTCATCGACTCAAATATTTGAGCTCAACAGGCACCTTCTGATGCACCCCGATGTAAGGCTTGTTTGCAGTGCAAGGTGAGTTTCAAGGAAGAAGGCAATGTCAAGTGTCATGAGTGAGGTGCAGCACGGTGGCCAGCATTTACTGCACTGCCCGCAGTGTGGCAAAGGCATGAGCTCTACAGCCCGTCTTAGTAAGCACATGCTCGCGCGTATGGTTCCGAGAGGAAAGGCGACCAACAGAGCATCGAGTCAGATACATTTATGCGGAAGGGCCAACATGAAAGAAAAGGAACCAGAGTCCAGCTATCTTCAGTAAGTACGCAAGAGGAACTCAAGGGGCTCAAGACACACAGGATGAAGCCAGAAGATGGTCTAACTGTGTGTGCAGTGATGTGAAGACGTATCAAACAAGAGCTTGAATTGGAAATTTTTACTGAAGGAATAGTAAAAGTCTGAGTTGAATATGATTGTGGTTGCACATCACATGCAGGAATTTAAACATGGCATAGTTATCCACACTATTACATATATAGGACTGCGCATTATTAGTCAGCAGATATGAAAATTGCTTTGAAGGAAAGGAAATGTCTCCGTACCCTGGACACAACTGCACCATGAGGGAAGAGAGGTAGCTGGGAGTGAAAAAAGGATAGCTGCGGATAAATTTTTACCACCTGTGGTTTTTAAAGTATCCCCACAGCAAACAGTGCACCGGCATTTTAATTTTTTTTTTTAAAGGAAAGGAACAAGCTCAGTAACTGACCTTAACTTCTCGGTCGGTGGATACCTAAACTATGCCGACAGAGAAGAAAGGAAAGCGGGAGCAAAAAAGAGGCGCCTTACGCAGTGGAGGGCTCCGGAAAAAAATTCGATCACCTTGGGATCTTTTACGTGCACTGACATCCTGACGTTTCCCCGCCATTGCGTCTTTTTTTTTTTTTTGCTCGTCCGCGCTTAGCGCTGCAGGCATGCTTGCGATCGAGGAGGAGGTGGTATGGAGGAAAGGTGCGCCTGCCAATGGACCGCGAAGCTGCGATAAACAGCAGTCTCATCCAGTATTTGCGGGCGTCTGCCTCCAAATTTACAAAACGGGAGCACGTAAGCGGCGCGGTTAAGGTCCGCCGAGATGCGAGACAGGTACTGCGCCATTTCCTTTTCCCAACAACAAATTTTCATTCATTTTTGAACAGACTGGGCGCGCAGTATTGTCAAAGCATGCATGGGGCTATGTTGTTGGGGTCCACAAAAAAAAAATTAACAGAATGTACGCTTTTTTTTTTGCAGCGCTTTTGCTAGCACAAGGCGTGTTGTCTTGTGTCCGCTGGTTTTTTTTTTAAGCTTTCGCAAACATCCTGAACAGAAGTGGTGTTCGAAACCAACGGACCACTGTGTCCTAAGGGTGTGGTATGAAGCCAAGCCGAAGCGATCCATAGCTTACGGACGGACACAGGTGTGGTTGACTTGTGGAATCGAAGTGTATGAGTTATCCGTCATTTCGTGCCTGCTTTTTTTTTTATGGCTGTTTCACTGCGAGCATTCCATTTTTGTCATGCGCAATGGATGAATCATTGACGTGACCTTATGTCATGCCTTATCTGTTCTACGAAGAGAGAGCGGTGCTGACTTCTTTGTTGAATGAGCGCGATAATTGAATTTACAACGGCGTTGGATTAATCAAAACTGTAGTGGTACGTACGAGGCGACGTCGTAGCCAGAACGGACAGCACAGCACCTTGTGCCGATGAGTTCGGCAGGAAGTATTTATGCTCTCTAGGTAGATGTCAAAGAGCATGGGACGGTAACTGCGCGGTGCATTTATGTACTACGTTCAAGGTACTGTGCCACCGCATGGCTTGCGATGACTTACAGCAGTTACTGTGAAGGGAAAGATTTGCTTTTTAGAACAGCGTGACTTGCTCAGGCTTGCTTCACGCCAGTACGCTTGAAAGCGATGGGCCACAAATTTGTGCAAAGACTTGATCGGTGTAACGTTTCCATGTGGTCGACAACCCTCGCACACGCGATGCTCGATTTAGGTTCGGGTGTAGCTTGTTTCTGTTATTACAGCTTGTAGCTGTTTCAGCTTTGTTCTCCAGGTTTAGCGCAGCCGTCGACACCCGCGCACAGTAAACACATCATGAGCGGCCTGTATCGCAGGTGGGCCTGTATTTTTCTCGACAAGGCAGCGAGTGCTGTGCTCGAGCGCTGTAGCAGACTACACGAAGCGCCACCTCCAGGTGTTCACCCCTAGAGTGAACAACCTTGTACCTCTATTTTGGGGCAGGGTCTACACATCAGCTAAACCGGCCGATGTATTGTCAGAAGGCTATTTCAGTGTGACTGAACAGATATTTGGGAATTAATTGCCCTGACTGTGGTTTCTCTTTTAAACTTTGATGAAGCAAAAAATGCTGGAGCATAAACAGATTGTCTTGTAAATGGCAGAGGTGGTAACTCATCAAGCTTAAAGGTACTTTTAATACTGTGCCACCAGTACCTCTTTTTGGAAAGTAGAGATTTTAGATTTGAAATGGTTTTTAGCCAGCTTAATATTCGTGCATTTGAATGCAGCTTGGATCCCGTCGTCAATTCTTTGATGCTGGCATCAAGATTTCGGCTCATCTCCCTTTTCTCACTTTGTTATTTTATTTTTGGCTTGTGCTTTATCAGTTACTTCTTATGGCCGTTTCACATGATGCGATTGTTGCCGTAGCGCAGTGCGATTTCTGCCGGTGTGCGACAGAAATGCGCGTCGTTCTCGTCACTGGGCCACTGCGACAGACTTTCAACAAGCTGGTCGCACTGTCACAGCGGCGGCTGCGATTACCGTCGCAACGACAGTGTGACCGGGCCGTAATTTCTCGTTCGCGTCGCACCATGTGAAACAGGCATTAGTGATTTCAGCACCATGCATTTTTAGCCATGTTAATGTTCTTTCCTTGTACACTCAGCTATGCGTATCCTGCGTCAGAAGGATCTTGACATGGGCCAGTTGGTTTATTTACACTGCTTTCATGACTTCAACTCTTGGTTTTTGGTTTGCCGTCACTGTGTCACCCTTGACTGCTGTTCTGTGCGCAGTATATGAGGAGTGTATTGGCGTTTGTGAAGGTTAATTTCGAATTAAAACTGTTACAGCTCTTATTTCTCCTTCTTGTACAGGCTCATTTTCTCCCAGCGCTGCACACCATGAAGTGAAAGCAACCAGTTAGCTCTGCATTGCGTGTTGCCAGCCTTCCCAAGTTCCTCTTAGAGCATATAAGAGCACTTAATTGAGAGCAGCACAACTATTGAGGAAACAAAAATGGAATGTTCACAAAGGCTTGGCAATACATAAAAATATATATGAATGAGAAATAAACCTTGCATTTCATCCTTGAAAAAGAAAAAAAAGCTAGAAATTATATGGGTGGCTTTGCATTTTGATTGCTTAGTGCACTCATCTGCTGAATTATTTCGTAGACAGTTTCATGTTGTTTTGTACTTAACACAAGTGCTTTGAAGAAAATAATGCCAAAAATTATGCCTGGCAGCCTCGGCAATGTTCGTGCTGATAGCATAAGTTCTATAAAGCATGAAGTGCTTTGCGCTCTCATTCTTAACAGTTTCAGTTCAACATCATCCCTACATTGCAAAGAAGTTGATGATAAAACTAAAGGCTTACAAATCAAAATTTTTACTTTAATTTTTATCCCCAAAAAAGAAAAAACTCCTCAGTGCTTCAAGCTGGCTTCGAACCAATATATTGGTCAAAATGAACAGATATGCTTCCTAACACCTTTGACCACTAACTATCGCTGCAATTTTTCTTATGTGGCCTTTGGCTGCCGCGGTGGCTCAGTGGTTATAATGCTTGGCTGCTGACCCAAAACTTGCGGGTTTAATCCCGGCCACTGCGGTCACATTTTGATGGAGGCGAAATGATAGAGACCCGTGTACTGTGTGATGTCAGTGCCCATTAAAGAACCCCAGGTGGCTGAAATTATCCAGAGCCTTCCACTATGGCATCCCTCATAGCTCGAGTTGCTTTGAGACGTCAAACCCCATAAAAAAAAGCAAGTTGCCTGCACCAAATTTTATTATTTTGCTTGTGCAAAGAGTGCATGATGCCACAGCAGTGTGGTTCATGCTATCAAAGGTGTTGCATATATATTGCACGAGGCAGCATAAACCTCTCTTTATGTTTGGTTGAATGCAGAGTTTCAAAAACTGTTGGCAGTTATCAGTTGGGTCGAAAGAAATTTATCCCAGGATTAAAATATATGTGCCACTAGCATTTGTATGCCATTGGTATTATTAATGCTAGTGTACCACTTGTACGCTTTCAGTCGGAAGTTTTCAGAGTGTAGTACGAGTGAAATTCAGTTTACCTCATCATTGGGAGTAGATGTGTGCATGAAATGCATTGCAAAAAAGGTACAGCGTGTTCTGAGACAGCTCATAGATGATGGCAGCTGCACTCTATCCTTGAGGAGACTCCGTCGTTATAGCCGCTTTTCTTTTATTTGCTTTTCCTAGGGAGTGACGGTGCGCCGGCTTACTGCGCCGCTTTTTGTGTGTGACGATCTGCGAGACCAGTGCTCTCTGTTATGCTTACGCCTGTGTTATATCAAGTGGAAGCTGAGTAGGTAATGAATGTTAAAAAGTGTGATTTGTTTCTCTGCCTTATTTTTCATGGTCACTAAGCACATCCTTAGATATGCTTGGCTAGGCACTTGTGCTGATGTACTTGAACCTTCTGCTTTGGCTCTGTGGTCAGCAAAATTTTAGTGCGTTAGCACTGCTACCTGCATTGTCGCAAAAACTCAATGCCTGATGCCGATTTGACCTTCGTGGCAGGCTGCCCCCCCCCCACACACACACACACACACCCTGGCAACCTACCCACCCATGGCAGCCGGGTAGGCTGCCACCTGCCCACTGTATTTTAAGCAAACTGCCCACCGTGGAAGGTTGCAGTTAAATTTTTTATTGGTTGCAACAGGTTGCTCGTGAAGCAAAACCTGGGTCTCACAAGCCTCATTGATGGCAGCACCTGCCATCACAGGGCAGTGGCACATTGCTTAACTGTTGCACCGCTGTGCCAGGAGCGGTATGAGGACTCTCGGGGATCTATGAATGTAAGGTAGAGAATGGCCAGTTCTGCATATATGGGCATTAACAAATCATCACTATCTGAACAACTTAATTCCATCCGTGAACAGTGGATCCGAAAACCGGAACCGAAGTGAAAACCACAGTGCTAGTGTGCCTAATTCCCATTTGGCCTAACTGCACAACTCAACCATAATTTCTTTAGTTCTGGGTAGGAGATAGGTAGGATTTGTTAAATTTTATTTTTTATGATACTCTCAAGGTACAGAGTACATTTCTGAGGGGAATAGCAGTTCACAACAATAACAAAGTAATAAAGCGCATTTCATGCAAGAATGTTAAACATGCTGAGGTCAAAGAAACAGTGCAGCTATAATAATATTAGAATCAAAACAATGTTTATTGACACTGTTAACAAGAAACTAAGGCGGTGACCCAGAACAGCACAGTAATCAATGTACTAAATACAAGAGTGGTGATTAAGTAATCAGAGTGGTAAGGACCTTTTCAAGTTGAATGAAATCAACATTACTTGCGAATGATGCAGGTAGAGAATTCCATTATTCGGCTGTTCTTGGGAGATATGGGTTATGGGGGTTCAACATCCCAAAGCGACTCTGGCTATGAGGGACACTGTAGTGAAGAGCTCCAGAAATTTCGACCGTCTAGGGTTCTTTAACGTGCACTGACATTGCACAGTACACGGGCCTCTAGAATTTCGCCTTCGTCGAAATTTGACCGCCGCGGCAGGGATCGAACCCGCATCTTTCGGGCCAGCAGCTGAGCGCCATAACCACTGAGCCACCGCATGATTGCACACGTTACTCTACTGGAATGGGGCAAAATGTATTGCAAGATGATACAGCATGTGCTATTTTTATAGCTTGCATTACTGCAACCGCTTTTTCGGCTTTTCAGAGAACCACATCTTCGCTGTACTTGCGACGACGACTTCAGCAGCACTGCACTGAGACCATGGCTGCCTGTGCAGGTCAACAGCTACAGCACTTTGTGTCATGAACAGGGACTGCGCAGTGTTTGTTTGTAATTAATTGGGCATGCATGAGCTCCCACACTGAGCAGAACCTTCAGGTCATTCTGTGTGGTAAATGCTTCAATAGTTTTAAAGGTGTAAATGGCCTACTCCATAGGACTGTAGCTATAGCAAACACAGTTTTAGGTGATGTTTTTCAAGGCTAGTTGTGTTGCAGCACTGCAGCTTATTGCGACTTTTTTTCATAACAAAAAAAGTGTGTGCAAGAGACATTTAAATTTGGGGAGCATCCTGTAGTTATGACTGCATCATGTGTGGACTCTGCATGTTTGGACCCAGATATTTGCATGCCCATGCTCTCATTGGAGAAGAGGAGACTGTTTTTGCTCTAGAAGCAATACCTGAGAAAAGCAGGTACCGGTTTTTGAGTATTTTACCTAATTTTGTCATGGCCACATGGTCTTAGTTTTTCATGTGCCAAACCAGAAATGCATTGCAAAAAAAAATTGACTGTTTCTCTGCTGTGGTTGATCATGAGCAAGATTACAGTGTTTAATCTTTTTATCTGTGACATTTTCTATGTTGTGTATTTTCTCTACATTTGCATTGGTATAGTTTGACCATGTAATCCTCGTCCCCGTCTACTTTGAGTTAGACATTAAACGGGTCAGATAAAAGATAATTTGGTCTGCCTTGACCTTCAGTAAAATCGTGCCTTGAGGGAAGTACGGTTATGGTTGTCATTAGTGAGAGCATTCCGGCCTGCAATAAGTTTGAACTAGCACTGATATGCTGAAGGGGTACAAAGACTAAATAAGGGAACAACACAGTATAACAGGCACCGGCAGTATAATAGGCAGGTATCGTCTGCAGTCATATGTTCAAGGCTGCTAATAAGACTGTGGGCTGTGCTGAAAGCTCTGGTATGTGATTGTTCCGCAGAAAATCTTGGTTTTCTGTCTTGTTTTCCTTCAGACGTTTACGATGGTATGGTTGCCACACCTGTCTCTTGCGAGGCATGTGACGAGCAGTTCTCCACACAAGCCCTCTTGGATGTGCACCGACAGCGCGAGCACCCACAGGGGCCGCCGGGAAAGCACTGCTGTACCTACTGCCCGTATTCCAGCAATAAAAAGTAAGCCCAAGTTTCAGTGCTCGCCATGTTTCATTAACGATAATCGTCAATGCACCCAGAGAAATGCAGGCTTTTCAGGATTTTGCTGCTGGAATTGGGGGCGGAACCGCCAAGTGACAATACGATATAGGATTATTTCAAGCAACTTCATCTTTTGGGTGAAATCTAAGGGATATCTGCATGGCAACCTCACGTATGATTGGGCCTCTGAGGTGCGTGTTGATGAGGTCCTTGAAGGGGAGAGAATGCCTTTTACTTAGTGGTCACTTGCGGCCTTCAGAATTTAAGTGATCTCGGTGCTTACCCGCTGCATCCGTTTATTTCGGGCACTTGCCATGTATTCCACACTTCACTGCATGGCCAGTTTTGGGATGTTTTATTAGCCTAGCTCCCATTGTTGCACGAAGGCGACATTCCCTTCCGTTCTTCCTTCTGCCTCTAGGATGTGAGGACGGGGGAAAAAGCAGAGAAGTAGCAGAAAGGGAAGGCATGGTTGAAAGAGGGCATGTGGTGGTGTGCGGGGAGGGCAGTTGCAGGCATGCACAGATGTTCCTGAGAGGTGGCGCTCGAGCACCTCTGATGGCATGATCCGGTTATGCCATGTGCGACTAGCCGCTGTACGCACGTACCTCCGCTGTAGCGGCGACGTGGCTGATCAGTTGCGTTGCGAGCAGGGACAAAGACTGGGTGTTGCGCCATTCTTGGGATTCTGCATGCAAGCGGGAACCAGAGTCGACCAACGTGTGGCACGGACGAGGGATGACACGCTCGAGATGCTGCCCGCAAATACGCTGCACAACAAGATCTGCCAGTCTGTGGGTACACATTTCTCTCAGACCAAAGGCACTTTTTAATCATTGTACTGTTACGGGCAGCGTCATCATTGCCTTAATCATTTCATGAAACTGGTAACGCTGACCACTTGTATCCTTGGAGTAAGTGCCCGTTAATTTTTGTAGTACTATGTGGGTGGCTAGCTGTGCAGAAGGTGATCCTGCTCTCTCCCTCTCTCTGTCATCTCTGCTTACCCAGGGAGCATATCGCCAAGCACGAGAGGACGCACACCGGCGAGCGGCCCTTCGTGTGCAAGGTCTGCAAGAAGAGCTTCGTTCAGTCGAGTGCCCTTACCTGTCACCTGGCGGTTCACGTGGGATCCAAGATGCATGAGTGCGCCGACTGTGGCGTGTGCTTTTCCAGTTTATCTTACTTAACATGTCACCGCAAACGGCACTTTGGCGACGGTGAGCTCCCACACGTGTGTCCCCAGTGTGGAAAGGGGTTCTTTACGCCCAAGGAGCTCGGGAGGCACCTGCTGACGCACACAGAAGTACGACCCCATGCCTGCTCACAGTGCGGAAAGACGTTTAAGGCAAGCAACCATGCCAGGCGCCACGAGAGAGTGGTGCACAACCGCCGGTACCCAGTGCACTGCCCGCTGTGCGGGAAAGGCATGAGCCACTTGGCAAATCTGAGAAGCCATGTCCGCGTGCGGCATGGCTCCGAGATGCCACAAGAGAAGCCACCAGACGTAGATTAGTGACGAAGCCTCAAGAGTAGCAGCCTGCATATAATAGGGGGAAGTGTGTCAATTTTGTCAATTTGTGTCTCAATTTGTTGTTTGTTGTGTATAGGAGGGCAGGCCCTAGTCAGGTGTTGCATAACGCCTTTTGCCTGCTCGTCCTTGGTTTACATATGCATTGCAAACCAAAAATAAACCAGTAAAAAAAAATTGCGGGGCCAATGTGAAATTAAAATAAAGAACAGGTGCTAGAACGCAACATCGTCGCCAAAAATGGTAGAAACAGCGTTGAAAGATGTCAGTGTGTCGGTGTACATATGCAGTGCTGAGTGAGCATGTCTCTTCGATGGAGAGATTCATGGAATATTTCGCAAACAAAAATAAAAGGTTTAATTTTCAAGATGACTTCATTTGCTTGCATCATGTGTGGAGCACGTAAAGCATGCCATTTATGCTTTTATGTTACTCATGTTACTGTCTCCTTGCCTCCACGTAGGTCACCATCATGTGGCTTTGCGTTATATGAGCTCTGAGAAGTTCTTTGCACTGGGAAATGTACGTATGTTCTTGGATGCTTGCCAGGCCTAAACCAAACCTGTTTGAACCGATTAGGGTGAAAGCTACCCCAAAGGAAAGAAGACTGAAGTCTCTGTTGCATGCAACGAATTTGGCACACTATAACTTGGAATATATGCTATGCATCTTCAGTGCAAAGTGAAAGGGTTGTTCTGCGAAGACATGCCTTAGTTTGATATTTCGTAAGCAAGAAATCTGCAAGTGGTTGTCGCAGAAAATTGCGGAACCGAACACACTCAGTATCAAACTCCAGAAAACTTGTCTCGGTTTCACATTCCATAGCTCTGATTTTGAGCGTTTCAGTTTCAAGCCAGTTTTAACTTAGCTGTAAACATTGTTAAATGAATGAAATCATTAACTTTTTTGCAGGCAATAGTATTAAAATTTTTGTGGTGTGTCAATGGTAAGCATAGTTATTAGATGACGTACAAAAACATTGAAATGGAACAAGCTAATGAGAATCGCTTACATATTCCAAGCACTTTTTTTACTCCTTGGCTTTGATGTTTAGATGTTTGCCATGAATTTTAACACGAAATCGGCTATGCAAATGATGGACACATTACGGAAAATGAATTAGTAGATGGGAAAACTGATGTTGGGGCATTCCACCCACATTCTTTTTCCTGCAGAAGTGTGCAAAGTGATTGAGTTGATAACTGCTCATTTTGGATAGAACAGCTTGTAAATAGGCGGATGACAAAAGATGAAGCTGCACACATGCAAATATTTTTTCCTGCCTTGCTGGTTTCACGATGACTAGTATAGAAGTGTTTGTTTTTACCCGGATTACTGTCAGGTGAGTAGAAGATAGGCAGGAATGAAAAAAATTCGAACTTTAATGCCAAACACAAAGCAAGGTATTTAAATATCTACCTACGAGTTCTTTTTACATCTCACTTGCGATGGAATAAGCAGTGTTAACTTCATTGGGAATAAAGCAGCATCAGTTTTGGGCTTCTTGTGCTGGAATTTCAGTCATTTACCACGTAAGCTATAAACACAGCTACATCTGAGCTTATACGTAAGGGAAAATTCAGAATAGGGCAATTGTATTTGTGTCAGGAACAGCCGGAAACATAGCATGCCAGAAAGCAAACAAACTTAAATGACGAGCTAAAGAACCGCAGAAGAAATGTCGGGTTAAAATTTTTCCTCTGTTATCATTCTAGAATAGGTATAACATGCAAAAGGTATATCCAGGCACCCAACTATATATTGAAGTGACTAGATTACAGCTTGAAGGTCTGGGAGTTTTCTTACAGGAGTGATGTCTTTCGTTATTCTTTTTTTTTGTTAGAACTGTCCAAGACTGGACCAGTTTGCCATCCAGCACAGTATATATCACTTCACGTGATGCTTTTTCTATGCTGGGAATCTATTTGCTTATGTCAGTATTTAATGCTTGTAGTCCCCCTGCTGTAATACCCTAACCAATAAACAATAAATGTGCCTTTTTTGGGCTAATTGGTTATGGGGAATGGAAAGGTAGTAACGGCCTCTCTCTCGTTGGACACCCATGCTATGGGTGAAGGGATGGAAGGGGGGGAGGGAAACACCGTTATTGAAAGCCGAAGTAGCGAGGCAACCCATGGCCCCCAGGTTCGAACCCGATGCGGTGGCCACGTTTCCATGAAGGCAAAATGCAAAAATTACAGGATTGCACTTGTCTGCTTAAGAGCGGAAATGCGAAAGCCTTTCCCTTTCCTCCCTGTCTCCCTCTATTTCCATTTTTTTTATTTTTATCATTTTAGATTTGTTTATTTATTTTTGTTTTATGTTTATTTGTTCTGTATTTTTGCTTTATTTGCTTATTTTTATTTCTTGACTTTTTATTTCATTACATATACGCTGCGTATCAACTGTTGATTGACAGTTCGTGTGGACTGCGGACAACTTCTGTGCACAACATAGAGTTTCTTACTATTAACTAGAGGAAAAGCTGGCGACGCTGCACCTCAGCCACCATGGATGCTCAAAGCATCATGGGCCGGTGAGGTACTTGGTGCGGGACAGTCGGATTTCTTCGGGAGCACAGAGGGACGTTACTAGATGTTCCACTCTGTTCATGGGATGCCCCGCACGCAGATGACGTTGGCACGAACGTAGTGCGCAAAAACCATAGTAGCGAAAGCGCTACAGGACACGACGCCAATAAAAGGTTTCTGTTTTCCGAAATGTCATTAAAAAAATCTCTTAAGGTGTTCAAGCAACGTTCTTTTTAAAACATATTTCTTTCTAAAAGTGCACCTGTTAAGCACGCAATATTAGTTTTTGTGGTGTGCAATACTTGGCCAATAGGAGAGCTAGCCATCTCTTATTTTGGGCAAACTTTGCCTTCACATGCTTTCTGCTCGCTTGTTGCAATCTGTAGACAAAATATTGAATGTTAGCGCATTCTTGATTATTGAAAAACATTTATTTTTGCATTATTTTTGTGCCAAAGTTGAGGTTCTCCAGTCAGTAGCTCTCCGTCCCATGATGCTTAGAGCGCCCATGGTCGCTATGGGGTGCCAGCTTTCCCTCTAGGTCCCCGGGAGAGATTGAACTTTACCCAGGAAACCAAAAAATTTTGGAAAAAGAGAAGATCATAGATCTGGGGCTGTTGTTACAAATTCCAATCTGAGAGCAGATTATACAATCAAAACTCTCAAGGCTACGGTCAACCAAATATCAAGAATGATTAGAAGGGTAACCTGGCATCAGAAAGGGATAAGGGAAGAAGATACCCTCCGCCTAGTCCAAGCCCTAGTCATAAGCAGGATTACCTACGGGCTCCCATATCAAGAGATTAGAATCGTTGATAGAAGGGCCATTGATAGCATCATAAGGGGAGCCTATAAAACTGCCCTAAACGTCACACCAACGACATCAACGGTGCGTCTTTTGGCACTCAAGAGTACACAACACCCTTCAAGGAGCTCAGGGAGGCGGTTCTGGAGGGAAAAAAAAACCACCTAACCACAACACAAGCGGGTACGGACGAGACTGGGTATGGCAGGCACTACAAAATAGTGAGAGCAAGTCCAAAATTCCGACACCTGCAAGAGAGAAGATCTACGTAAGATACCCAGACACATGCACCACGTGCAGCAGAAGGGTAGGAGGAGAGCCAGAGTAAAAACACTGGCAAATAAAAACTATCAAAAGACCCAGGAGCAGTATATGTGGACATCGGGGCCTATGCAGAGCCAGGCAGGTTCGCGATTGCTGTGGTCGACAACGAGAAGAGGCCAATCGTTAGGGCTTCAATCTGTGCCAAGGACACTGCGGAAGCGGAATCACTGGCCATATAACCATCACTATCAGAGCTCAAGACCGACACGGCAAGTCATCGCATGTCGTGACGGACTCCCAACAAGCCTGCAGAGATTAGCTTGCCGGAAAACGTCACCGAAGGGCGAGCACACTATTAAGTACACTCTCAAGCTCGCACAGAATAATATGGACACCTGGTAACTGGAAACGAGGTAGCGAATGATCTAGCCCGAGCTCTCACAAACCGGATGGATCCCCATCCCTACCCCACCCCTCTCCTATGACCGTATGGTGACAAACTAAAACACCTTAGGCTAGAAAGACGATACTTCTCACTGCCACACAAACAACTGTCCTCCTCAGATGCCATTGACCGGAGGAGAATGCAAACAAAGACATATCCAAGTCTTCACATTTTACACAAGGTCAGACCCACACAATACCCAAGTCACTGCCCTTGGTGCGGAGCAAGCCCCACGCTCTCCCATACATCTTAGGAATGCCAGGACAAACCAGAGAAAAAATTAATATAGTGCCACACCCAACACACAAGCAGTGGGAGGAGGCCCTGACCAGCGACAACCTGGACCAGCAAGCCTGGATAATCCAGCTAGTCCGCAAGTCAGCTGCCGCCAGCGGAGCCCTGGACTATGGGCCCCGACCACCCGGCTTCTGCGAATTAATCACCTAAATAAAAGTATTCTCTCTCTCTCTCTCTACCTAGGTAATAGTAAGAAACTCTATGGTCCACGCCACTCATGAGCCAAGAAAGGCTTGCGCCTTAAAAAGGCGCCCGTGAGCTCTGCGATACGTCAGTGCACGTTAAAGATACCCAGGTGGTCGAAATTATACCGGAGCCCTCCACTACGGCACCTTTCTCTCTTCTTTCACTCCCACCTTCCTTCCTTCCCTTACAGCGCGGTTCGGGGGTCGTTGTAATTACCCTCGTACAATGGCACATGCCCACATAGAGCGATTGACCAAGAACTGGGGGTACAGGAAGTTTTCAGATAAATATTTCCAGGAAGGAAATAAAATGAATGCTGAGGAAGGAAGAAGTAAACAAAAAGGAACAGTGAAATGAAACAGGAAATGCATAACGCACGCAGGAGATCGACACTGAGGCGACCGGGGTTTATAGCCGAGTGGTTAAATGATAAGTGTAATAAATAATATTGAAAAAAAAAAGTTACCAACGTAGCCGATTTGATTCCATTCAAAAAATTTGGACGGCGGTAAAAACAGACTTCGGGGGTCCACCAAGATGTGAGAGAACCACTGCGTTATTTCCTTTTCCCAAAAAACCAATTTCAATTTCATTTAGCACAAATGGCACTAATGGAACCATGATCAAATACAAAGTTTGGGTACGGAGGTTTCTGCCTCTTACACTGCTGCTTCTTTTGACATCCAGCAAATGAAAACCTCCGAAGTTTGCATTAACCTTTATGGCTTCAAAACAACGATTCGCGGTCTGAATGTTTGAGCCAATGTTTTTAAACCTTTGAACAACGTTCAATTCTGCTAAGCCACTTGAAGCCAAGCCAAAAAACCATTGCCAAGTCACTTGAAGCCAAGCTAAAGCGATCCGTAGCTCACAGGAGCTACAGTGAGCTAGTTGTGATCATTGTGATACAGTGGAGTCACTGTAGTTGTAGCATGCGTTGTGGTTCGCTGTCTCCTGTGGAGTAAAAAAAAAAAGCAATATTTCGTCCCTCAGCCATACTTTATCCTCCTGTTTCACTATGACAGTCATAGCATACCATCTTTGTTATGCACAATGGTTAAGCTGCCATTATTTACGTGCCGTGTCGCGCACCACGATAATATTGCGAAAGCGATGGTCGCTGCTTCGTTGAATTAGCGCGGTGGTTGAATTGTTCAAAAATGCGGTGCAATGGTGCGGTGTGGATGTCGCAGCTAGCACGGATGGCACAAGCGTTTACGCCTACAAATTTGGCAGTAAGTAGGCATTTATGCATTTTGTGGTAGGTGTGCGGCCACTTTGGTTTTACAAGGGTGGTCAAACGGGCTAGTTGGTAGTTCATATTTGGAAAAAACAGTGCACCGTAAGACAAGGACTGAGGAAGATCCACAGGATGACTGAGGAACGTCACAGCGCTGACTTCAACTAATTCTTTTATTGCAGAGCGACGCAATGTATATATAGGAAAAGTGGGTGGGAATACATGGGGAGCAGCTGTTTGGTTTGCACGCGACAGAAAGATAACTGAGGTGAAAGGACACGAGATAACAATGCAATACCCGGGAATGAATAAAATGTAAGGGCTCGTAAAGGATGGCGCCGAAAGGCAGTAACAGAGTAACAAATGATAATATGCGGTAACATGAAAACAAAGGAATGAAAAGTCAAGACCGTTAAAAGCAGAGTGAAGATTAAATGCATTAAAAGGTCCAAAAATGCCATTAAAAGCAGAATGGAAATAAAATTCATTAAAAGAGCCAAAAAGCCTTTAAAGGCTTTTTGGCCCAATTCATTAAAAGAATTTGGCTCAAATTCATTAAAAGCAGGACGAAAAACCGATGCCAAAAGAGGCAATAAGAGCTAAAGGCTGAATTCAGAACCCATCCATTAAAACATCGAAGTTAGGCTAAGACTACCTAATTACTCCAACGGAACCTGGCTCAAATAATCTAATTCCCTGTTTGTTAGAGCTATTGATAGTGTGCTCACACAATCTTCTCCTAGCTTCAGAATGTGGGCGGCTTCAATGATTTCGTGTGTGAGTCGATGTGCATTCTTTGCGATGACTGCATTCATGGAGAAAGGGCTCACAGGAATGGCAGGGGCATTTTAGGCAGTGGACTCCCAGGTTTCTCTTTACAGTGTTGTAAACATTATTGGAATGCTCCATGAGACGCTTATTGAGGCAACGCCCTGTTTGGCCCACGTAAACCTTGCCACAGATCAAAGCAATTTTATATACCACACCAACCTCGCTAGGAACGAAAGGTGCTTCGTGTTTAACTGGGCAGGTTGGCCCTCGCAAAGCTGGGGCATTCACTCTGCGACAAAGCCTGGATAGCTTGTCGGGCACCGAGAACACTACACGGACACCTGCCTTTTGCCCGATCTTTATGAGTCTGTGAGAAAGGTTGTGCAGGTAAGGCACCACAGCAACCTTGTGCTGATGGTCTGGGCCAGCACTCCCTTCAATTCCTTTGAGCTTCAAGAGGGAGCCAGCTGCTGAGATCAGCAGGTGCTCGGGGTAGCCAGCTTTTACCAGCCGACGAGTCTGCTCTGTGAAGCTTTGGCCCATAAAGAATGCACAGGACTTCATAAGGGCAGGTGTCCGTGTAGTTTTCTCGGCCCAAAAAGAGGATAGGAACAATAAGCAATAAAAACATTAAAATTTAACAATAAAAATAATAATAAATGGAAAGCTGCGAGGAGTAAAGGGCCTCCAAGCATAGAACATTAAAAGCTAATGGAAAATGATGTTAAAGAGGCCCAAAGGGGCTAAAAACTTCAAAAACCGAAAAAGCTGCAAAGTGTAGAAGGCCTACAACGAATAAAGAATAAAATCAGTCTGACAATTAAAAGACCAAATATATAGCTAGGATTTAAACAATAAACACAATGAGAGGGCAGTGACACATTCGAGCCAAGTGACCAGCCACAACACATGCCCAGCTGTCTTGGGAAATCTTTCAATATCTGTCGTGCGAGGGACCACTGTATTAGTACACCGTCTATCTGTTTATCCAAGAAAGAATTGAAGTTCCTTAGCACAGCTGGACATGCGTTGTGACTGGTCACTTGGCTCGAATGTTTCACTGCCCTCTCATTGTGTTAGTTCCTGGCTATTTTGTCTTTTAATTGTTAGACTGGTTTTATTCCTTGTAGGCCCCTTAATCTCGCAGCTTTTTCGGTTATAAATTTTTTAGCCCCTTTGGCCCTCTTTGACTTTACCTTCCATTAGATTTTAATTTTCTATGCTTGGAGGCTCTTTACTACTTGCAGCTTTCCATTTTTTATTGTTGAACATTTTAAATGTTTTTATTGTTTATTATTTTTAGCCTCATTTTGGGCAACTTAAACTGCACCTTTCATTAATGTTCCTCTGTTATATCGCGTGACGGCCCTCTACGCCTCCCCCTTTTTATCGCCTTTCACCGCTACCTCATTCACTAATACATGTTTTGTCCACTGACATGACTATCCTCTGGATTCCGGTGACCGAGCAGCCCTCTTATCAATGTACCACCCCCTTTCCATCACTATATATTCTCTGTACTTTGAAATAAAAATTCACTTGATAGTTAGCGCTCATGTGTGTCTTTCTTTGCTTCTTCCTGTGTATCGTCCCTTGCGCTGTTCTATCGCCATGCAAAAGTACCAACTAGACTGGCAACTCGCTCTTTTAAACTTTTAACATGTTGCCATTCTGTACTTATGATTTTTTTTTTCGTATTTAACCTTGTGATGTTTTGGTGCGCATGTGGGCTGTATTTTTTGCACTCTCAATTGCGTCGTGTTTTTTGTACATGCTGGCTGTACTTTTCCTGCATGAGGAGGATCTTTGTTCGTTTACATATGTTCCTTTATATGCGTCACTAACATGAATTAATGCGTTTCTTACAAGTGCACATCGCAGGTAACTCTCCTGCATTCTGCGTTCACTTGGTTGTCACTGTGTCACTCAGACTGATGTTTCGTGCACAGTACTATATAGAATATGGAGAGGAAGGCACTTTCTGACAAAAAAAGAAAAATTGGTAATAAAAGGTGCCATTTTGTTTCATCCTTTCTGTGCTTATTCATTGTCTTCCAGTGCTGTAAACGATGGAATCAATGAACCAGCTCAGCAGTGTGTGTTGCCCGCCTGTCTTGTAGACAAAGCCTGTGAGGGCATGTTGATGAGGGTGGCACATCCACTGAGCAAGAAAAAATGAAATGTTCGAAAAGAACAATATAAACGAGATTGAGAACTAAAGCGCACCTTTCGTCCTACGCAAGCAAAAGCTCATATGAACTGCAGATGGTGTCAGGTAGGGATTTCACAGCCCCAGTCAACCACTGCATTATGTCGTGGTTTGTACATGGTCATGAATGCTTTGAAGAAAATAACGAAAAAAAATTACATTACCTGGATTAAGTGGCGTTTCCCGAGTACAAACTAAAAGGGTCGTTCTGGTAAGACATGAAGTTGGCTTTGTGATCCTTGACCATTCCGATAGACGCTGTCCAGATTTCACATTTAATAAGCAAGGAATCTGTAAGTGGGCATTGTGAAAGAGTAGAACCAGGATTAATGACAGGCAATAAAGAGGGACGGTACAGTGCCCTGCTTCGAATTAAATTTTGTTAAATGCTTGTACACACAAGGTCAGCGTATGTGGAGTGACCATTTTCTATCTGATCTAAAAACGAATGAGTAAAATATACTTTATGTTACATAGGATAAAAGCAGAACGGTGCACACATTGGATACGATGGCGCTGTATGCTGTGGATATGTTGACCGTGCAATAGCACATTTCTGGTTGTACGTGAAAGTTTAATGAGTGTTGAATTGTCCTGCCATCCTCTCTGTGTGTCCTTAGGGGTGCTGTGCATTTGTCACGGTCACCGACTAGCCGAGAAACTAGTCATTTTCGGCTTTAAGGTGTCCATTGCAGTAGATGCACTAGGAACATTTTCAGTAGCATGTTACAAGAAATTCACCTTATTTTGACCTTCAGTGACGCTGATTTCGTCTATGTGGACTTCAAGCTAGTTTTAACATGGGTTAGCCATAACCTTTCATCGTGTCTTGATCAGACGTGTAAAAAAAAATTTTTTTTTGTGCTTTTGCTAACGGTGTGTGCTTGTGCACAGCTTGCCTGACTGCAGCAGTGCTTTGGAATTTCACTTCACGACGACTTAAGCAGCACTTCATTGAGGCTGTGGCTGTCTGTGGAGGTCACCTTCGGCAATAGTTTTTGCTGTGAACTGTGACTGTGCAGAGTTCACACTTAGTAAATTCAGTCCGTGTGAGCTCCTGTTCTGAGTAAAAACTTCAAGCCACTCTGTGTGCTAAATGCTTCAATATTTGCAGGTGGAAAGAACTAAGTTTTGAGGACCATGACTGCCGAGAAAGCTCTCCCAAGCCAAGTTTTTGCAAGACTTGTGGTGGTGCTGAAGCTGGAACTTGTGATGACTCTTTTTGTGCGTGCAGAATTTGTGCAGCAGTTGGTCGACTTTTAGGGAGTACCGTGTGATTGTGACCGCATGTTGTGTTATGGCTGCATGAATGTTTGAACGATGATATTTGGTACCCGTGCTTTCACTGGAGGACTATGCACCCAGCTAGATTTTTGTGTCTTTGCTTTGTTTTCAGCTGTCAAGAAACAGCATGCACAAGTAATCACGATTGCTTCATTGGCTTAAAGATATGCAAGCAATTATAAGGGCATGCTTGGTTATATCAAGGAATATTTTTTTTACTAATTGTGCAGCTGTTCTGATGATGCCGCATTGTAGGGTTTCTTCCTGAGAAAGGAGATTGTGCTAGTGACATGCCTAGCTTTAGGAAGCAATGTTTCAGGTTTGTAATTCTGTGGAGCTGTAGCTTAGAAGTGCAGGTCATTATCATGGGATCTTTAGTTCTGTGTCGCGAGAATTCTAGTGTACAAGGGGCTCTGTGTGTATTTTGTGAGTGCAACAAGGATCATGTGCTTCAATGTATTAGGAAGTTGCTGATATGTTTTTGGTTATTGTAACTGATAGAAGTGTCTCTTTCTACCGTTGTGCTAATTGTAGTAGTTAAGACCCAGGGGAAAAAGAAGTCAGTCTTGCCTTGGTGGCAAATTATTTCCCATGTTATGGAAGAAAACTTGTAGCAGAGTACTTGCAGTAGAGAAACGGGGCTTTCTGGAATTTGTAGCATAGCACATACTAAAGCATAAACTACATTTATTGTGATGAGCTTGTTCTATGCAACCCTGTTATAGCGCAAAAGAAACTTGCTTTGTATATTGGTTCAGTGTTTGTGTGGAAGTGAGAAATATTACATTTGGCTACAGTTTTAAAGAGTGTTTTTGACCCATAAAAAGAAATGATTTAAATGCTGCCTGTACTACTTTTTTTTCATTTTACTGTCGCACATGCCCTATGAAGAAGTGCTTTTTAAAACCTTCTGTGAGGTACTGTTTTTTGATGCATTTGAATTAATACCGCCTTGGCCACATCAGCTTAGTTTTTTATGTGCAAGACTAAAATGCTGTGCAAAAAAATTTGAGAAATACCATTTTGCTATTGACTTTGATGGCCAGCATTACATGGTTTCATTTCTATCACACTGAAAAATTTCTATTGCGAATTTCGTTGGCGTCTCTTCTGTGCCTACCTCATTTGTACATGTCCAGTACGATGCACGTGTTGACTCTATTCTTTTCTTCATCTCTCTCTCTCCATTAGGTCTGTATCCTTGCATGCTTGTATGCGTGAAGAATAACTATTCCGTGAAGAATTAGAAGTGTTTTTGGCTTTTTATAGCATTAATGGCAGTAAAACGATTGCTGATTCATGCAGAGGAATAGACGATAAAGTAGGAGTTGTTCATGAAACCACAAATTGAACACAACTGAAAAACACTGGCTGCAGACACATTTTCACATTGAAAGCCTATAATATCTTTTTAATTCAAATCAGTGCTAAGAAAAATATTAGACATGTTGTGCATTATTCAATGAAAAGTGTACAAAACTTGTGTGCATTGCGGAGGTGCGAGATAATCGATAAAATATCGTCCTCGAGTCTCAAAAGTTTACTTTCTCAATACATAATTTTCATCCCATATCCTCCTCAAGCAGTCGAGGTAAATCTTAGCTTTTTTTTTATTTCAGCAAAATTACGCTTTAAGCACATTGCAGGTATGTTCTGGCCTGCAGTCAGTTAATCTTACGTGTACAGGCATCCCGTAGACATACAAGTGCGGCAAAAATAATAGAGAACCTGCTTCTAATGCTTTTTTAATCCTTTCTGTAGAAGAAAAAAAATTATGAAGGTTTCTCAGGTTTCTACGTAATACAAGCGTAACGGCAGCATTTCCTAGCTTATGTATATGGTACTTCCAAATTTTCGCTGAGTAAGGTGCTCCGCATTATAACGGCTGTGGCTGTTGAATACTTGCAAGCAAGGTTACAAGCTGTGAAATGAGGAACGAGTTAGTAGAATAGAAAGTGACAGGCTTTGTTCGTGGTCATGCACTCAAAATGGTTAATAATATGACTGCAGGTTGTGCTGAAAGCTCTGGTCATTATTGTTTTACCAGAAGACCTTGGTTCTCGGCCCTGTTTGCCCTCAGAGGCTGACGGTGGTGTATCCTGCAAGGCATGCGGCTTGCAGTTCTCCGCGCAAGCGCTCCTGGAGACGCACCGGCAGCGCGAGCACCCCCAGGGACCGCAGGGGAGGTTCTGCTGTACCTACTGCCCCTACTCCAGCAATAAAAAGTAAGGCCAAGTTTGAGCGCTTGCTTTGTTTTATAACCATAGGTGCACACAGAGAAACGTGGCTTTTTCTAGATTTCGATGCTCAAATTAGGGCTGTGATGATTATGGTATACTAGCGGAACTGCTCGGATTCAACAGGATGGACGGATGTTCCAAACACACTGCATCTTTCACCTCTCTTTTGGGTGAAGTGACAGGGATAACTGCGGGCAGCAGCTCGCGAATGATTAGTCCTATAAAGACGGTGCTTTGCTCCAAGAGGCGAGAACACCTTTTGCTCAGTGCTTTCCATGAGAATTTAAAGTGATTTGCACTTCTTATTCACCGTGGCTTTTTATTTTTTGGGGCACTTGCATTGTACATGTCACACACTTCGCTGTATGGCAGGTTTTGTGATGCAGCTGCTAGGGTGGCTTAAGGACTGTGACGTTTGGCTGCTAGGTCCAGGGATGCAGATTCGAATCCCAGCTGCAGCGGTGGCATTTCAGCAGAATTGAAATGCAAAAATGTCCATGTGCTATGCATTGTCAGAGCTCGTTAAACGGACACTGAGGAATAGAGGTTGGCCTGTGTCGATAAGGTGCCACATTTTAATTTCAAAGGTATCGCTCTAACTGAAAATTGAGTTTGCATAAGCTAGAAAAGACCAGACGGCAAAATACAAGTGTCGTGGCACTGGCTGACATAGGTTGGCACACTGACTCGTGAGTGCACTCATATCACCTTGCTCGCACTCACGTCTGTGAGTGAGAGTGGATGTGGGTGTGAGTGTACGTGATGGATGTGAGTGTGAGTGGAGATGAGTGTGAGGGTGCAAGTGGACATGAGTGTGAGTGATTGGTTGAGAGTGTGAATGGACATGAGTGTGAGCATGACTAAGTGGTTGTGAGTGGCCATGAGTGTGAGTGAGTAGTGACTTGTGAGTATGAGTGGATGTGAGTGTGAATGCATGGTTATGAGTATCATGAGTGTGAATGAGTGGTTGTGAGTGCGAGTGGACATGAGAGTGAGTGTCAATGAGTGGATGTGAGTGCGAATGGGCATGAGTGTAAATGAGCCACCTCTTTTGAAGCCGAGGTATGCTGGCTGATTTCAGAAGTAAAATGTGTGCATCGACACCAATTTTTTTCTGCACAGATCTCAGAGGCTACTCTACATTTCACTTCAAAACGGTGGCACCACGTCCTTTTCAGTAAGGACGTCACGAGTTTGAATTGACTGACAGGAAGATTTTTAAATCCAATTTTCTCGCTGATAAATGAGTCTTTTTGCTGCTGGACAAATGTCAGCCTAGTGGGGAGGAGCCAGAGAATCAATTTTTATAGAGAAAAATGATAAGATGGAGTTTTTCGCACTGTCCTTTTAAAGAATTCCAGGTGGTCGAAATCAGTCTGGCCCCCAACTAAAGCATCTTTTATATGCTATGTCCGTCTTTAAAGCGTTAAGCCCCACATCCCATATCATAATAGGCAGTATGATACAGCTAGTTTTTTGTACAACAGTAGGATGCCGTTAACCACACCGAAAGTGTTCCCACTTCTTCCTGCCCTCTCAGGGACCACATCACCAGGCATGAAAAGACGCACACCTGCGGGCAGTCCTTCGTGTGCGAAATCTGTGCAAAGGTTTTCAAACAGGCGGCCGGTCTCGCCAAGCACCTGCTGGCCCACAAGGGGGAGAAGCCATACAAGTGTGCCGACTGCGGCCGTCAGTTCGCCGATTCGTGTTACTTCACACGTCACCGCAGACTGCACTCGGGCAATGCCGAAGGCTTGTTCCCGTGTCCCCACTGTGGAAAGAAGTGCCTCTTCATTGCCGTCCTAAAGAGGCACCTGCTGACGCACACCGACGCAAGGCCTTACGCCTGCCCACAGTGTGGGAAGAAGTTTAGAGAAAGTGGCCATCTCAGGCGCCATGAGAGTGTGGTGCACAACCGCCGGTATCCGCTGCACTGCTCGAAGTGCGGCAAAGGTGTGAGCAACTCGAATGATCTGAGGAGCCATGTCCGCACGCGGCACAGTTCCCAAATGTCGGAGGAGAAGCCGCAGGGCTCCGATCTGTGATGGAGACGCAAGAGCATACTGATGCTTCTGGGAAGTGGTCCTTCACTCAGCACCAATAACACACATTCAGCGAACAGCAGTTGCGTGCAGAAATGGTTACTTTATTCACCTCAGGGTGACTGAGTGCACACGGTGACATTTCATGCCGTAACCAAAAATTCCCTTAATTAGACTAAAAATTTCCTGTTTCAGATCTTTTTTCCTGTAGCAGCTTGTAAACTCCATTATTGTAAAAACACTCAGACAATTTCAGTTCATAAAGTTACTTGAGGTTACTTCATAAAGTTACTTCATAAAAGTTCTGTTTTGCCAAATTTCACTTGTGAAGTTCCCTGAAAAAAAAAAGAAACGAAAATTCCCCAAATAGAACATCAGTGGGTGGGCACTAGTACTAAAAATGTGTGTGCAAGGATTTGTAAAGGCATGCTTGCTCAGGTCAAGAATTATTTCCTTTTCCTTGTGTGTGCACCGGTTCCAAGAGAATAGCACATGTCTGTGAGCTGCCAAATTGTGTTCAAGCAACCACGTTTCACATTCCTACCTGCGTGTAGTTAAAGTTGTGAAGCATAATTTAGTCCAGTGTGTTTTAGGGGAATCCCCCTAGGTGGAGTAAATTTCTAATAAGGGAGCAATTAGTCATTAGCATCCACCAAAGTGTAGCTATCCGGCTACATAGGTTAGCTGTATAGATTTCCTTTGTAGCCATAATGCTGAAATGGGCGGCTTCTATTAAGTAACTGCTCACTTAATAGAACCATAATCTACTGTACAAAAGACTTTGCACAAATTTGATGAATGCAGTGAGGAGGATGTACTCAAGCATGTTATAGCATCTCGCCCAGCACAGTAAAACCTCATTAAAGGGTCGCTGCAAAGGTTTTGAACTTGGTTGTAAAATGTATCATGTAGAATGAAGGCTATTGAGCCACAATGCCACGTACAAATCCTCAAAAGCTAGCCCACTTTACGAGTATTTTCTAAAGGGCCCCTGCCCAGCTTTGGACATTTTAAATATACCAGTGCAGTGTGTACGTCAGATATCGATGGTAGTCTCGGAAAAATGCTAGAGCCAAGCGCATCGCGAAAAGTGCAGAAAATTCAAATAAAAACCCTTCCTCTTCCTTGGCGCTTGGCTCTTCCTTTCGACAGAGCCAGCCTCCTCATCTTGCACGCTGACATCCAAGCGTTGGCTGTGACATGCTGTGCTTGTCATGTGTTGCTTGCGGTTTGTGCAGTGAAGCCTCTTGATATGCGACGCGACACGTCAACAGGCTCCAGCACCACCATGTCATATTGTGAAAAAGACTGCGGAGACCCTTGTAATTGTAGAGCGGATCAGCTGTCGGGTAGTGTGTACAAACTAAACACTTTGATGGAACTGCGAAAAATTGTCGTTGCTGAGCAGGTTTTGTCTCAAAAGCATATGACCGTGGCCAGGTTTTCAGAGAATAAATTTACTCACGCGAGAAATTCTTGGCATTTTTTTAAGGGCCATTCGATAGTTCAACCTTCAGATAAATCGGAAGATTTTCCCACTCCCGTGAACTTCGAGTTGAGGAGGTTTTACAGTACCATGCAAATAACCCAAGTGCGTGCTTTTTTCTAGAAAAAAAAAATTGCGAGAGAAAGCAGTGTGGCCTCTGGCTTAATGCAGAGGTGTTAACTGTTAGTTCACAATAGGCTGCTATGATGCACTGCGCTCTCAGAACCTTCTAAGGAAAGAATGTAGTTATCGGAACTTGTTTTGCGTTAGAGCTTAACAGCTATGTCTGGAAAGCAGCTCAAACTTTTTTCTTCTGTGATGGCATCTTGAATACTCCTTGAAATGGTATTTTGTCTCCAATTATGTGTTTATAGTCTGACTGCATTTCGCTCTTTTTGTCTTTTAAAAACATTAGCAAATTTATGTTATGTTGAAACACTACTGGTTGCTGCTGTCAATAAAAATGTCTGTCAGTTATTATGGTGAGTGCTGTAATTATTCGGTGAGAAATTAATAACGTGCTTGTTTTCAGTTTTACCAGAGCACCATTTTTTCTGAGGAAACCCTCGGACAAGACCACTTGCAGTAAGAAAACGGCTTATATAACTTTTAGCATGGCATGCATTAGACCACATAGATTTAATGCAAGAAGCTTTCCTATGTGATCATGTATCTGTTTGAGGTGTGCTTTGTATTTTGTATTGCTTTAGTGGTGCAATTATTCAGTTCTTATATGTATCTGCTCACTCTCGCTGGTAGCTATTGCAAATCCTGGTGTCTTCTATCACATGCAATGCCTTTTAGTCTGTAAGAAGTGGGAACTACACAATCGGTAACAGTTTTACTAGAAAGTGATCTGTGGCTGTGAACGTTGCCTTGACCCAAGAGCTCATTTTCACTTATTTGACTGCAGTATACATCCCACAAGTAGCTGTTTTCTAGATAGCTGGTTGCGGTGTTGCCTCTTTAGTGGTTTTTGTCTCGTCTGTTTTTGTTTTGTCTAATTTTGTTCTGTCTGCATTATCTTTGGTTTTCATGTGTGCAAACTTAAGACAAAGTACTGCTTTTAGTGTTGAGCATCATTACTGTTTTATTTGTAGCATGATGGCAGATTTTCTGTGATCTGTTTTTTGCTAGATTGAGCGTGGAATCCTTATGCCCTTCCTCATTTCTTGCATGGAAACAGTGGGTGCCTATAATGTCTCCACTTCCACATATCTCTGTGTGTTTGGTCATATTTATGAAGAATAGCCATTCCATGAAGACTTTTGGTCTGTTTGCCATTAACAGCAGTTGAAGAGCAGATGCATGATTTCAGGGGAAGTAATTAGAGAATAGAACTGAAACATTCTCTGAGCAGGTAATTAAAGGGCTCATGGCATTAAAAAAAAATCATTTTGCTGACAAGTTACATATGATTGCTCTCTATTTTTCCAGTGCTTTGTAGGGAAATCTTGGAGACAGATTGTATTCTTTAGTGAAAACTATATCCAATGCGTGCTATACATTTTGCACGTTCTGGCTAATCAATAAAATATTGTCTTGAACACTTGGAGGTTAACTTTGACGTTAGCTTCTATAGTGCAGGCTGAAAACAGTATACTTGCCTTGCTCTTGGGCTTCTCCTGTGACACCTGTGACCGGCGGTTTCCCAAGCAAGGCCTCTTAGAAAATCACTGCTACCACAAGCACCCCCAGTAACCCCAGGGAAACTACTGCTGTGCCTAGTGCCCATACTCCAGTGATGACAAGTAAGTCAAAAGTTTGAGTACTCGCCCTGTATCAGTGTTGCTGGTATGTCGATACAGCCCTGCCCACATCCAGGACCGCCGCACAGAATTTCTCCACGACGAAAAAAGTAGTCCATTGTTGAAACTTTCCTTGTTACCTAAGCAAGAAGCTTACCAGCATAGAAAAAATTATAAGCTCTGCAATTTTGGTATCAGGCTTGTATGTTTTAGTCGGACATTAAAAAGCTGGTTTCCTTTAATGTTGCGATTGGCCAGCTGAGTAATATGGGACGCGGACCATGTCCCAGTGTTAGAAACTGCTGTTTCTTTTAAGTTGTATAATACTATAATTGCAATTTCTAGCTCATACGCGTGCATAGAGCCCTGCTTCTTTTTTAAGCATGCTTAACAGTGTCGTGGCTAGTACCTGCAACGTAAAACCATGATTTATTGATGGACCATGTTATGACCCTTGTAACGCCGCACCACTTACAGTGACACCCAACTGATTGGTCTAAACACAGCGAGGCTATATAGTGACGTCATGCGCATTGTTCCGAGCAGAATACAAATTGATAATGAATAAACCTATGATATTCGTCACTGCGCAAAATAACCGTCACTGAATCTCGCATTACACAGTGGTAATTAACCGTCCTGTGAGTTGCATTCTTTTTTTTTGTTGTTGCCGCTGCCAGGTCGAGTGTCGCCGAGCACGAGCCAGAGGACTCACATGGACGAGGGTTCTTCTGCTTGTCAATACGTGTTGATTGACAGGAGGGAGTATCCGCACGAGTGCTTCAAATGTGGCCGGAGCTTCACCAGTGTGCATGACCTGGCGAGTCACCACAAATGACACTTGCTGGACGCCAACTAGTGAGGCGTGGAACGTGTGTCCCCACTGTGGAAAGGGGTTCATGCAGAAGTCATCCTGACAGGCACCTTCCTGCACACACCGATGCTAGGCAGCATGGTTCTGCTAGCTGAGGCAATCCACAGGGCATCGAATAACAGGCATCCGCACATGGGAGAAGGGATTATGCCTTAACTGTAGGCCCGATATGAATAGAAAACAAGAAACCGGAGGCTGCAGAACCAGTTGTCTCCTGTAGCAACACTGTAGGAACTCAAAGTGCTCAAGGCGCACGACAAAGCCCTGCAATGTTGAGGCGTCAGCAGGCTAATGTACACGAGAAATGTTTTTGTCAAATAAAAAGTTTAACGGAAAAATTTTTCCTAAATAATTAGTTTCAAACTGCAGCCAGTGACCTGTTAACCAGCAGTAAGCAAAATGAACATTTTAATTTCTGACTGTGTCAGACTGGTTAGATGACAAAAATTCTTGCACTTATAGCTTCCCTGTGTGATTAGCATTTTAGCTTTTTGTTCAGGTAACAATTAGAGGAAACATTAACAATGGGCTTATTTCCTTGTTGTACAAGAACAGTGTGTGGCGATTGTGTATGTGGGCTGAACTTCGCTGCATAATTGGGTTACCGGAACTGTAGCACCTTGGTTTCGGCCGATGTGTTTCGAAGCAAGGGTACTACGAAAACGGGCACCAGTTGGCTTTAGCTCATAATGAATTTTCTGATTAATTTATATGGCGCATGGGCAGCTTTGGCCAAAGAGTGCCATTGCATATTTAAGGTGTTTATAGTCGACTCAAGGTGGGGTCAAAAACCCATTTCCCAAACATTTCGCCTCCAATAAGCTGAGCACCAGGCCAGGGGAAAGCTTGTACCCATTATATCACTGGTGGCTACCCGGCGACACTGGGGATCGAACCTCGCACCTCCTGCATGTGAGGTGGACGCTAAAACCACCACTAGGCCACCTCTGCGGTCAATTGGCTGTCGCGTAATTCTGAGCCAGCATTAACAGCTTGACAGCATGGGCATGACATTTTCATGCTGTGCGTCCTTCATTTTATAGCGTCGTAGCGGTCGCCATGTTGGTGGACCAGGAGCACTAGTTATCCAGTAAAAGGCTGCGCGTACCTGATTTACTTATTGTCACTTCCTCCGGGTGCACTCTGGCAGATGCTCATTGTCCACCATATTATAGAGGCAGTGATGCCACTTGCAAACCATCCAGCCTGCACGCGTGTCAAGAGCATGAGGACACTTTGCAGTTCGGTGCCGAATTTCAGCTTAGTGCCAGTCTTGCTCTAGTTAATTAACTAGAGCAAGAATCGCGTGAGAACTGACAGTATATCGCATTAGCGATAAATAATTGCAGACATGTTGCAGAAAACAAGGTAGTCAGATGGTGCTGGCTGCAGTCAGTCTAGGCTGTCTTTCTGTCATCATTTCCATGAGATTCTGTGCTCATGTGAGGATTTCATGGGTTCTATGAATGGTTTCTTCGCCAATTTACAGGGGGGGGGGGAATTAATGGTATGCAGGGCCTTAGGAAAGACAGCTTAACCTCGATCAGAGATTAACCTGGGTTCTAATATCGTCGCCAGACGTGCCGACGACCCAGCAAAGCAAAACCATGAGCCGACCAGGCTAAACGTGCTTTCGCACGTCTACTAGGTTTAACTGCTTTAAAATCCTGCCACTTTTTCAGGGTGTGACATTTTCATGCCATGTCATACCCAAGATTGCCTTTTCTTGGATGATTATGATTGTGGATTTTTATGGCGCAAGGGCATCTATGGCCAAAGAGCGCCATGGCACAAGGTATTTTCAATTTCTCAAGGTGGGATGAAAGACCCATTTCCCAAGCAATTCAACCTAAATAAGCCGAGCACCAGACCAGGGGAAAACTTGTACCCATTGTATCGTACGGGTGGGTACCCGGAGGCACTGGGGATCGAACCCCGCACCTCCCGCATGCGAGGCGGTTCCTTTTCTTGGAGCCTGTTCGGAGCATTTTTCGGAGACTTTTTCTTGGATGCCGCGGCATTCCTCGTCTTGAGCGTGCGCATGTTGTTGGAGGAAGAAGAGGAGGACCATGGGCCAAGCGAACCGGAAAGGCGAAGAACAGGGCAGCCTCACCGAAAAGGAAAAGAAGCTGATCCGCGACTCTTGGGACGCGTTCTGCTCTGAGCACCGCAATTACGGCGTCGTGCTGTTTTCGGCTCTGTTCATCAAGCACCCGGAGTACCAGCAGCTCTTCAGGCATTTTCGGGACGTACCCGTCGAGAAACTCAAGGATATCATCCGGTTCAGGCAAGTGCTTTTATCTGTCACGCAAGCGTCATCTCCTTTACTGCATACGTCATTCTGTCGACTACGACCTTGTAATATCGCTGCGTGGCCAAGAAGAAAAAGGCATAATTAGGCTGGTCCTAAATTTCCACCCTTCACTCAGCTAGGTCGCCCGACTCACTGGCAAGTTTACGACCGTATGTTCGCCCACGCTAGGGCAGGGGAGAAGCTGTGAGATCGGACTGGAAGAGCACGCGGCAAAATGTTCCCACGAGACCGCGCCGCAACGTCTGCACGCGACGCGCTCCCGAGCCGGAGATAGAGATCTAATCTCCCGTGCGCCCGCTGCAGTCACGGCATCCTTGGCGCTAGTGTCGCTACACGGCCTAGGGATGCATCGCGGGGAAGCATTCGGGATGTGCTGGATTCGATCCCCAGTGCCGCCTGGTACCCACCGGTTTTTTAATGGGTACAAGATTTCCCCTGGCCTGGTGCTCGGCTCTTCTAGGGTGAGATGTTTGGGAATAAGGGTCTTGGACCAAACCTAGAGATCGGAGCATGGCCAGTGCCCGCAAGCCCAAAGCGCAGAGCTTGCTTCGCCGGCTGGTTTCAAGCATATACTAAGCTAACCTTCGTCTATACTGAAGGACAGAGCGCTGTTCTCTTTGGACAGTTCTCCCTCATGTTCGCTTCTCATGATACCCGTGTCCGCTGATCGAGAATCATCTGAATTATGGTCTTGGGAACTTTTCACGACGTCCCCTTTCCCTTTCACAAATCACGATGGAGTCCCTGCCCTGCCTGGCGGGTCACGGGACATACCCCGTTACGCACGCGCAAATTTTTTCGAAGGGCGTCGAGAGAGAGAGAATAAACTTCATTAATATAAAGAATTACGCGGGTGGTTCACCCAGGTCCGGGAAACCATGAGCGAATACGGCCCTCCGGGCCTGACCGATCAGCTGGCGCTGAAGGGGGAGCTCTGTGTGACCCAGCTTCGCCTCTCACTGCTCATGGCTGCGTAACCTGTACACTTTACGTTGATCGAGCCAGTTCCAAATCATGTGGAGGATGTGGAAAATCTCTCCGCAGGCCGGCATGCCTTTGTATTGGTTATTGCGCGGGCCAAAAATTATTGTGTCGAGCTGGGTTCAGTAGTGTGCGGGCTTGCATGTTTCGCCATCTAGTGACTTCCTGACGAGTGAGGTCTTTGTGGGGAGGGGCGGGGCTGCGCAGTTAGTTGCAAGAGCGTCGAGCGTCCCAGCCATCGCGTGTAATGACCGCAAACGCCGACCACAAGTGCCTGAGTGCACTCTAAACAGGAATACGGCTGTATGGAATACGGCTGTCGCTAGAGGACAGCTTATTTCTTTTTTACTCCTCTCAGTTTAGAGCGTACTGAGCGTAAGCGGCGTAATGTGAACGCGTAGTGTTTAGGTCGCGCCATGCTTCGTATCAATGGAATGTCGCCTTGTTTTTCCGTTTTTACTGAGGTTTATGAGGAAGCCGTTCGTGTCTTTTCTTTAGGGTCAAAAGGCTAGCATTTTATGGGGGTGGTCGGCGCGCTGTGTGCAGGTCATTGTCTCTATACGGCGCATATGTACTGTGTAGAAAGACCGAGCGAGGTGCTCGTTCCGGCGTGTTATAATAACGCCACGGCAGTATGAACGTAGCTCTTTGGCTCTCTTCCCAAAAGCATTTTCTTTTTTAAATCAATGCGAAGAACGAAGACAGACGCACCACTTCAACCGCGTGCAGGACGCACGCCTGTGCTGTGGGTGGTCAGTTCACCAGCATAGTGGAGACCCTGGACGAACCGGAGTTGCTGGAACAGGTGCTGCGCAAGAACGCGCTGTTCCACACCAACAAGCAGGGCGTCAAACCGGAGCACTTTGCGGCCCTCGGTCGCGTCGTCATCGAGGTCCTGACGGCAAGCAACGAGAACGTCATGACCCCAGCCGCCGTGCACGCCTGGGAGAAGCTGTTCGAGGTATAGACGCTTTACAGCGGCGTATCATGGGGGCTGCCATCTTTGATCACGTGATCCCGCCGCCATTACACGCCTCCTGACTGCTCGGCGCGCGCCTCGCCGCGACGGCTTCTGCGCCTGATGGTTCGGTTCTGGCCGGCTGTGTTTCGGCTGATACGGTTGTAAACGACTGGGAAGACGACACTATCGTTTGTCCAGAGATTCGAAGGACATGTGAGAACCCTAATTTGATCACAGGCGTGAAATCATGATCGGGCTTCATGTCGCGGACAGCCGCTCGGCTCTCCGCTTCTTCGAGCCAACGAATGGATCGTCTGAATGCTTGTATTTGCATCCGCGGGAAGCTTTGCTGAATGTTTTTTTGTTATTATCTAAAACGCTAAGGTGTAATGCCCCAGCGGCAGCGCAGGTCGTTGTCCTATTTCGTACTTGCATGCAGACACCGCTCTAAAATGCTCACATATGCACATCGTACGCATTTGTTTACAACCTGTTAACGGCGCGTAGGAAACCTATAGAATACTTTCTGCAGGTTTGTTAAACACAGAAAGGCGACAAAAAAGATACACACAAAATGTTAACTACCATGGTAGCAGTACCATGCATCAAGCAGCCTGCACGACCTGGCGTGCAATCGTTTCTAGGTATTCAGCGCTATAATTGTTATAACGCGCGCACGGCAACGCGTTCACACTGCACGAAGTTCACAATTATGTCAGCCTCACATATAAAATTGTGGTACGCTCCACGCTCGATATGCGGACGTGATGCTCCAGGTCTCGTTGGTGATAAGTAATCAGCTTCACTCTGAGCTCTGGCCTTCGGAGTTACTTTTAGTGACTGTGTTGCATGGACCACGAGCAAGTGACAACAACCCGGCACAGCAGCCGTAACGCAAACGCTTTATTCCGAATATGGTCCACGAGAACCGCGCTACTCGGCGCGAAGTTCATCAGTAGCACACAAGAAGGCATGCAATGCACGGTAAGCGCACGGCTGTACTCTGCACAATCTGTACGCAGTAGCGGTATAGCGTAAGTCTTCCTTTTTTTCCGTTCCTATTTCGGCCTCGGGCGCTCTTGTTATAATGGCCGCACGCCTTAACTTACGGTCACGGGGGTCTCGCTACACACGCAGACGCAACTGCACAGCAACTGAAAGCACGAAGTGGGGGTTTCGGTGGCGGAACAGCCTGTTCGTGCGGTAATGTTTTGCACTTACCCTCGCAGAGTTTCTAAGATCGAAGCCTTTCTTTCTGTATTGGCTATCTAGCGCTGGCGAACGTGTTTGTTGCGTTCGCCCGTTCGGAAAGGGCGCATGGCGAACGCGCGCGCAGGGGAAGCATGTCCTTGTGCAGCTCGGTTCCTTTAAGCTCTCAAACGATCGCATCCCGCCCCTTTAACTCTCTGTCGCAATTCTTGCATTCCACAACACAGCGTGTATTTCGTCGGCCTTTCCCCATCATCGCAGAAAGAAAACTTCGGCAGCCAGCCGCGATATTTGTGTTATTGCGTCCAGGCGCGCACGCTGGCAACTTACGAGGCCCGTAATGGCGCCGTGTTCCAAGCGCATCTGTGGCGCCATCTGGCATCAAAGGGAATAACTGCACGCTGTAAACGGTCTATAGGTTCCCTTGGGCCGTGCTGAGTCATTCTGCGGCCCAGAGGCATGGTCGTCAAGGTTTGTTAAGCAGCTAGGTTAGAGACTCCCAGATTTGTGTCCCTCCCCTGGTGCGAAGAAAATAATCATAACAGTCCCGCATCGAATCCACCCTCGTCCCCATAAATGCGCTCACTCCAAGGTTGATCTCGACTTAGTGGCCGCAAATGGCACGCACTCTAGAGCATGTGTTCCTTGCATCCCAGGTCCTCCGCTTGGATGACATTCTGTTTGGTTAGCGGATGAACGCTGGAGATTTCGGTTACAACATATGACTGCGACAGTGTTTACCTCGGAGGAAGTCCCCTGTACAGTTCTCACTGTAATAAAAGCTTCTTCCACAAGTGCTGCTCGAATACGGAACATTCGCGGCGCACGGACAGAATGACACTCGAGTGGCATGCTGCGAGTAGGTCAGGAAAGCGAAATGCGAGTGCACACACTAGGTTCTAAATATGGTTCTCGTGGTGATGTAGCTGTCCTTGACCACAAGAATTGCTTCTGAAATCCAACGGGCGCGCTTAGAAGTCACTGCTTTTGAACGGCGCATACTTCACCAATCGTGGCCACGGCCTTGTATATAGTCGAGTTCAACTCATATACGACCAGCAGAATAAGAACCTTTCGACTGAGAAAGTATGTGCGAGCCATTACGAGGAAAGACATAACTCCGGGGAGCTATGCTAATACATGTCACTGAAAATTTGACGCCGCATCGGACTCCTGGCGTTGCTGGAGATAATATACAACACGAAGATGAGGGTAACTGGGACAGTTTTGTTCTATGCTGGTTCAGTATTCTTAGGGAAGCTTTACACGATGTCACAAGGTTATTTGACACCGATTAACCTAAACTGCACTGACTGTGAGTCTCATTACTGTGCCGTCTGCCGGTTCTTGCAGATGGTGAACGCATGTACGATGGCCGTATTCGAGACGAAGGCGGCTCAGTCCAGTAATGCCGACCTCGGCGTGGCATCTCGGAAGATGTCGACAGACCAGGGCGGAGCACTGCTCTCAAGTTCAAGTCAAAATGCATTTCAACCTCCGCCCCTCTCGCAGCCAGATACCACGCTATCATCGGAAGCCGAGCGTGAGGCCGCAGACTCCGACAAGCCCGCACTGCCACCGACGTCGAGCGTTGCGCGCAAGGCATCGTCGTGCCTGTCTCCCGCTGAGGCTTCGCCACCTGCTTTGTCTGCGGGAGCCGACGCCGACCCCTCATCGCCGTCAATGCAGCAGAAGCTGCGTCGTCCCAGTTCGCGTGTATCCATTGTTGACGAGAGACAAGTCACGTCACCAGGAGCCGACGAGCTGATAAGGGCTTCGACTTCCTGTCCGGCTGCTGCCTTGCAGGGCGTGTCCAAAGAGTCAGCACCACTGCAGGGGAAAGACAGCAATCGTCGCTCCAGCCGCATAAGCGCATCTTCCGATTCGGAAAAGGCCCTGTCTACCCAGGCCTCCAAGACCTCTCGCAAGGCTTCGGTCGTGTTACCAGCTTCGTCCCCTGGGGACGCTAGCGAAGGAGGGTCGTCGCTGCCGTCTCAAGACAAGGCCAAGCGTCGATCTAGCCACCATAGTGGATCTTCCCAGTCTGAGAAACCTGTTTCGACTGAACGCTCCGGAGGTTCTCGCAAGGCTTCGTACGCGTCTCCCACTTCTTTTGATGGTGAAGCAGCCTCACAGTCGCAAGAAGGCGCGAAAATCAGTCCCAGTCGTCTAGGCGAACCTTCCGACACCGAAGAGGCTGTTTCATCGAATCTGCCAGGAAGCCCTTGCAACGCTTCAGACGACGAGACATCTTCAAGGTCGGACCGAAGCGGCAAACGCCGTCCCAGCCGTCAAAGGCGGCGTTCCGAGCCTCAGCAAGGCGGTAGTTCTCGGAAGCCCTCGTGCGCCTCTCCAACTCAGTCGTCCGATGTGGCTGTGGATGGAGATGCGCAAGGCCGCCAAAGACGCCGCTCAGTGCAGAAGCGCCAGTCGGACTCCTCTGGCGTGAAACTCTCGGAATCGACCCCTGACGCCTCGTCACCCGCCCTGTCACCCGTCCCTTCGGCGTCAGCGTCGACCCAGTCGTCATCATCGGACAAGGCGGAAAATTTGGGGTCGCCAGCGCCAAAAGCAGACTCCGGTGGGTCGAAGATCCAGGAAGGGCCGTCAGATAGCAGCGGCCCCAAAGACTAATTGTCCTTGGCTCTGCCGTTGTCAATGAGTCTAACGAAGGCTAATATTTGCAGACGGAAAACGTTGCTGTTTCAGGAAGGCGCGTCACTGCCTTTACAAACTGCTACGAACCCATTTTTGATGAGAACTAGATCCTTTGCTCTTGTTTCCGGTCAGCCTTCCTTGATTTTGTCGTCAGAGTCAGCTGCTGGCGAGGGAATGCAAGTACAGAAATCAAGCTCGAAGAAAGACCAGTAATAGGGTGTTTGCGAAATATATTCGCAAGAATATGCGACCAACCGAGGTCCCGTACCAACGTATCAGTTGTCTTGCAGTTTGAGAAAGAAGACTGGTTGACATTCCGCGCGAATAAGCTCTGCTGACTAGAAGGCAATTAGATTGCGAGGCAGTACGTCAAGGCTGTGGACGCTGGAGGTGTCCACCCGGCTGAAAAACTGTTGCGGTGCAGGCTGGGCGGACAAGTTGCAATGGCGCGATATGTATTATATAGTATGAAAAAGTACGTCATTACGGCATTAAAACCTGTGCATTAGCTTTTCGCAACCTAAAGCCGTAAGGAATTCGAAAGGCTACAATGGTATCGATTAATGTCTCTGTGCTGCTTGAGAATTTTGTTATCCACGTATTTTTCGCATCCACAAATATTAATAACGCCTATGTTCTATGTGTTTTGTCGCCTACAGCGACTTGCCCCATGTATCGGACAGGCGGTGACAATCATGTGAATTTTTATGCAACATTCTGAGTCTCGGGACATAATTAAAGGCTAAGGCGCATTGAAATGAACCCAGAAAAATGCCTTTAAACAGCGTCTATAGCTGCCATTATTCAATGTCTTGTGTGTGTGTGGCTGCGGCTATTTGTAAACCAAACATGCATTTGGTTTAATTAGCTATACAGTGTGACATCAATACAACGAAAATTTCTCGACGTACCTCGGCCTTGAGATCTGTACGTCATGCGGACGTCATAAACTTCCACAGGACGTCCAGTGGGGATGTCCACGGGAGTTTCAATGCCCAATGGGCTCTGTTGGGGCAGTGTAACGATTTTCACTAAAGAGGGAAAATTTAGTCTGGAAAGCAGGGAGAGGGGTGGGGAGGTAACGCTACGAAATCTTCTACGATAACGTGGCCTTAGTGACGGGAGAAGCTTTTGTTCTTCAACGGACAAAACCGCGCATGACGTAATTATGCTTCCTGTTATATATGGCATTAAGACAGAATGCTTGTAGACTTGAGCCGCCGCGCTGACTTAGTGGTTGTGGTGCTCGACTGCTGACCCGAAACACGTACGCGGGTTCGATCCCGGCCGCGGCGGTCGCATTTCGATGCAAGCGAAATGCCGGAAGCCCGTGACCTGTGCGATGTCAGTGCACGTTGAAGAATTATCCGGAGCCCTCCACTACGGCGTCCCCCATAGCCCGAGTCCCTTTGGGTCGTTAATTAAACCCCATAAAACTAAACAAAACTACGCTTGTAGACTTTAAATAGCTCGAGTCTCGCTTTTCAGCATTAGTGATTCAATGAGGCCTACATTTTTGCGGTTGTTTTTCGTAGTATGTGGTCAAAGCGTCCTCGTTAGTATTGGGCTCCGTTTGCGCTACACTCCATACTGCTGCTTTGCAGCAACGGGGCTATCATAGCACATCTCTATTAGACTAATTCGGGCGCAGCGCCTATGTTGGGCGGAGAAGTGGACGGTAGTGACTACAGACAAATGCCAGAAGTAGGCATAACTGCTGACATTCCGGAAAGGGAAAAATGGCAAACCCTTAGAGGTGTGGCTTAACGGAACTGTAATTCAGGAAGGTCAGAATCCTTGGTTTGACTTTCGCAAATAACAACAGTAATCAAGAGGTAATAAGACATAGCAGTGACGACAGAAGAGGCATGAAAGAGAACGACACACAGCAGAGTGCATGCAGGCATTCATAATCAGCGCAATTACGTCGCGCCATACCTTTGATTGAAAAATTCAGACAAGGAGAAAATCAACGCTCTAGCTGATAAGGAAGGCATATAAGAGGGCCCTCGGCATTCTCGTCAGCGCGTCAATAGAAAGGCTATTGAAGGTGGAAACCCACAACACGCTGACTGCAATAATCGAAGCCCCCCTAACAGCGCAGAAATGCCACCTAGCCAACAGCAGGATAGACAGAGCAGCGTTTGACTCAAACTACCATACATAAGCGCAACGTACGACCGACATGAAGCCGACAATAAGCTGAACGTCTTACAAGTAAAGTCCATACCAAGGAACATGCATCCGGTACACCACGCAGGGAGAAGAGAGGCCAGAGCTCAAGCTACAGAAAAAACAATGGAAGAACAACAGAAACACACTATACACAGACGCGGCAGGGCCGGTTGAAGGCACCACGACGATAGCAGCCACAGACTGAGATGTCAGATCTCAGAAATAACTCATCAATCAGGTGCAGGGATCCAACTCAAGCAGAGGAGGCAGCAATTGCCCTTGCATATAACCACATAAAAAAATACGAATATAATGACGGATTCGCAAGAAGCGTGCATGAACTACATCAGGGGAAGTATAGGGCAGGCAACCATTAGGATCCTGAAGGACACCAAGGAAGCCGAAAGGCAAGCGAAGCTAGTACGGAAACCAGCGCATCTGTCCGTAGAGGGGGACGAGGGCTCACACGCCGCATCCTGAACAATCCTACCCCGGGCATCCAACTACACAGACAAGCACAGCTACTCAAACCTGCTGATCGTATACTCAGAAATCCTACAATATAGGCTGAGCAGAACGGAATATGCGGCACCGGATGAAGAACTAGACAAGGCACACTGAGAAGAATGCAAATAAACACACACTCAAGCCCAAAATGACTGCACGCAGTCTACCCAGAAGACTGTGGGCCACTGGGGCATAGAGGGGGGCCTATACCACATAGTATGGCCTCACCAAGACAACACAGAAATAGAAAGGATAAAAGAACCGACCGGGGAGAGAGGGGGGGGAATTGAGTGTGGGAGGAAATGCTGTCCAGCTCAGACCCGAAAGTTCAGCAGGAGCTGACCGAAAGGGCTATAGAGCGGCTGAAAGATCCAATGGACTCCCGGAATGAAGGGGACCGACCACCGACTTTAGTTCCAATTAAAATATTTTCATCATCATCATAGCGAAAACGTGTAATTGGCGCGAGCTGAACGTTCTCTTTGGTAAAGTAACACAGTTCCTTTGTCTTTAACCAGACAGTTACCCTTTCATCGAAGAAAGTTCTTGGTTTGTGGCTTATGCGCATCATGTTCCTGCGCAGCACTGATGTGTTCCAAAACATATCAGCCGTATATCCGCTTCATAATGTTGTCTCATAGACTTGGAAGAAGACAAAGAAGAATTTCCCGCTGCCAAGGTAGGTGAATTTTGGTAGCTTCCTGAAGTCGGGTACAACTAAAGAACGAAGCAGCTTTTTCCCGGCAAATGACCCCGTTCCATCCAATGGCGTCGGCCGATTCTCATGAACCTGTTAGCGTGACAGTGCAGGGAGCAGTGCGACAATGCAGGGAGGGCACTATCCCCTTTCATCCGTCACTTCCTGCATTGTCACGCTAGCAGGGTCCTGAGAATCGACCGACGCAATTGGCTGGAAAGGGGTTCTTTGACAAGGAAAAGCTGCTTCATTTTGAGTTCTATCAGGCTATAATTTGTGCGTATTATATGCTTGTTTTTCCCTATGAAAAGTGGGGGGACACCACATCATCCATTTCCAAATATATGATGACCGCTGAATTCTCTTCTGGACTGAGCATCGTGACGAGTTTTACCTGACCACCACTCCGGATCACTCAGTGGCATGAACTAAACCCTGCGGCCTGTATGTCTTTGATAAAGGGGCTCTCACGTAATCTGACACGAGTTGTATAGCCACAATGACTTTATATGATAAGGAGTCACATGGCTCGTGGGTCATATTGTGGCCCATGGTTCCTTGTTAAAGGCTTGTTGCGCGGAGATCGCAGCGTTAGCACGAAGTATCGTCATTTTTTCGTGACCATCGTCAATCACGCTGTCATCCGTTATGGAACGATGTAAACGACGACGGTCACGAGATTATCACCTCACTTGATGCTAACGACGCCATCTCCGCGCGGTCTGTAACAGCTGACTTCGCGTTTTCAAAATCCTCAGACCAAGTCATGGGTGGCGCCGTGAGCAAGGACGTGGCCGACCAGACGACGGGGCTCACCGGCAAGGACAGACGCCACATCCGCGACATATGGCACACTTTCACCACGCAACACGAAGACTACGGCGAGATCCTGTTCACTTCGCTCTTCTTCAGGCACCCCGACTACCAGCAGCTCTTCACCCATTTCCGGGACAGGCCGCTCGGCAGCCTGAAAGGGGCCCCAAAGTTCAGGTATTTCCCTGCTCCTACGGGGAACGAGACCCAGCTGTTAGGATTTAAATCGCACAAGTCCCGCTTTCTTAGACATCACTTTTAAGTGCGAGGCAACTGTGGAATATTGAAAGATACTATTATGAACACTTTGACGCGAATGGTCTTATCTCCCGTGGCTTAGCCAAATATTGCTTTTTAAGTTCGTCCTGCGCTCGTATACCCAGTGAAGACTGCCATAGAAAACCAATAGGGTGCGTTGTCGACAATAAATAGCAGAAAACTACAAGCGTGCCGACGGGGGATCCGCGGATTTGATTTAAACTCTGCAGTCTTACGATATGGAAAAAAAAATTGCGTTTATAAATAACTTTCCGTTGAAAAGAAATTGTACTTCCAGAATTTTTGCCTAAGAAGTTCTTCAGTGCGGAGTGTCGATGTACTTAGACTGATAGCTCGTAAGGTTACTCAGTCGCCACATCGCCTCGCTGCATGTTTGGTTCGGCTGCTGGTCGGGAAGCATCTGCCTCTATATATATGCGAATTCAAAGATACGCGTTCAAAGTTCCCAGGGCACACGGTCTACATTTAGGCACTATGTTCCGGCACTTAACACAGTACATATGAAACTACCAACGCTCTCACAAGTGAGAATGTTACTTCTCCTACCCCCAACAGAAATATTCAGGTTCGGGCTGTCGTCAATGCCACACTACACGGCTTAAAAGCAGACTCTGAGGCGTGGGAACTTTTGACGCAACTTGCACGTGCTAAGCACATGCAAAAATGAAAGCTCTTCAGTTCACTAAACGTTCAAGTTTTCACATTTGCATATGCTTTGTCTTCGTATCATCACTGCGTATGCACGTTTATTGCTGATGCATGCGGCGTTTCCTGTTACATATTCAGCTGGCAGTGTAGCATCTATCCTGCCTTATCCCCTTCTTTGATATCTTCTTTGGTAGTAGTTCCGTCATTCGAGCATGTTTGATGAACTAGCCTTTCAATCAGCCTTGTTAACCTTCGCATTTCTACACATTACGTTTATAGTTTACTTGAATTTCATTCGCTGACACGCATTTACCCCCTTTTGGCCTCTCGTTCCCATGCAGGGCGCACGCGTCCATCGTGGGCGGCCATATCACAAGCATGGTGAACGCACTGGACACTCCCAAGGTGTTGCTCGGGGTCGTAGAAAAAAACGCAAGGTTCCACGCGAAGATGATCAGCAACGTGCGACCTGAGCACTTCGTCGACCTAGGTCGCGTGATCATTGAAGTGCTCCGCGCTAATTACGAGGAGCTCATGACTCCGGAAGTCGTCCGTGCCTGGGAGAAGCTGTTCCAGGTCAGAACCTCGTGCGAAGCAATGCCCTTCTACTCTTTGCAATCGTCGGGCCCAGCACTTGTCGACAAATATTATGAACATTAGCATATTTTAATGAACTTTTATGTAAATATTTAAGGTAATGGTCCATTCTTCCGATACGTACTAAAATATTTCTTTTAAAGTTTTTCCACTGCTCGCATCGAGCAGTTAAGACTCCCATAGAAGACCAATGGGCAACGTTCTTGATGATAGCAAAAACTACAACAGCAAAAAAATAGAAGCCGGCCGTCAGGAGATCTGCGGATATCATCATCGTCATCATCAGCCTCACTGCGCCCTCTGCCACCACTGACTGGTAGGCACTGCCACCAATTGTCCGATTTACACAACGCGACGATTCAACATTATTTCAGCAAACCACTGAACCTGCTTTCTTAACATGCTCTGTTGCCTCTACATCATCATCATCATCATCAGCCTTACTACACCCACTGCAGGGTAAATGCCTCTCCCATGTCTCTCCAATTATCCAATTAACGCTGTCCTTTGTGAGCTGCGCCCACCGTATCCCCCAAACTTCTTCATTTCATTCACCCACCCAACTTTCGGCCACCCCCTGCTACGCTTGCCTTCTCTTGGAATCCACTCCGTTACCCTTAAGGACTAGCGGTTATCTTGCCTTCGCATTGCATGCCCTGTCCAAGCCCATTCCTCTTCATTTCGACTGAAATGTCATTTACCCGCGTTTGTTCCTTGCGGATATATTAGTTGTTATAGCGAAATCTTACAATATATGAAAAAATGGCGTTAATAAACTGTTTCCCGTTGAAAAAGGCTTTCATCTAGAATTGTTGGGTATAAGCGTCCCCAAAACTCTTCTCCACTGTCGCTGGCGCAGGGTCAGCACATTACCAAAAATTCGTGACGGATGATGTCAACGAGCTGTTTTTAAATGTTCAGAGCTATGCGCCACTTGCCGACACCAAGTGAACTAGAAGCACTTGTCCCGAATTCTTAGTAACGATCGTTAAGACATGCGCCACACAGCAGGGCCTAGAACCTGCCTTCTAATCGGTGTGCTGGCCAAGGCTGTGTGAATGATGCGATTTTTTTCGCTAGAAGGAACATCATGTCGTCTTGCTATAAACTGCCCTTACGAAAACTTCTTTAGACTTTCTATTGGCTGTTCATAGACGTCTGTATATAAAGTCTATAGACTCTCTGTAAACGAACCCCAGAGAACAGTCCGTAGGCATAATTAAATTAGATACACAGATCTACATATTTATGGCCATACACTTTTAGTAAACTTTTGTCTTTAGGTAGTCTATCCACTATGAGTAGACAAAAAGAAATATCTATAGGAAGCCAATGAAGTCTATAAGAAGTCTATACACCATTTTTATAAGTGTTAATCTACGTGGCGTTTTCTTCTCGCAAGAGAACAAGCTAACTGGATACTATGCTAGGTGAATGTTTCGCAGGTAACGAAAGATCTTTACATGATCGATTTTTGAGCATCACTTACCCTTAATGTCAAACCTATATAATTTCACAGTTCTGCATTGCCTGATAAGCCACAGTTCACTAAGAGCAATGAGCGATGGATCGGCTGCTGCACACATCTTCACCTTACTGCTGTTGTGCAGTGTCACTGTTGTGGCCTTTAATGAACCTAAAACCTCCTATTAAATCTTGGAAGGAAATATGCACACTGGCTTTGAAACACAGAACATATGACCGCGCCTTTTCGAGTCCGAAGTGTTGTGCGCAGGTTAATCATGATATTGAAGGTGGTCGGACAACTGTCGTGATTTAATACCAGAGAGAGACCACTTTTTAAATAGTTTAATCCATATGCACTATACTGTATTTGCACACGCTGTACAGTGTGTCGGTCGGGGTCAGAGCGTTTTTTATCTCCGCCCGAAGTCGTTGAGGTGCGATCCTGATTTTGTTGGCTATTAATGTCCATATGAGCGGGCTTTCAGTGACCAACTATCTAGGACTATGTTTACGATACCTGTCTCTCAGCTGTCCTTCGAGTGAGCTTTAGTACTTAAGCTTGGCTTTCTTTCTCCCTTTATCTCCTGCCTCTTTTAGCGCAAACGAAAAACCATTTTCAATTTTAAGCTTGAAGACTCTTTCATGTAATGTAAAGCAATTGAATTTGATCAAAGTTTTAGATCAATCAAAATATGCTGCAACCTGTAGCCAAGGAGCGAAATTTGCGGCCAGTGTCGATTGACTGCGATGACGAAGAGGTTGTCAAACATTTCCTGCGTTTCTGGTTTCGGTCTTGACTTTCGGCTTTAAAGGAGTATACGCATCAAATTTTCGGCTGCATGTTTTTTGCTTTGTAATGAGGCGTAAGACATAACTATACATCGATCACCCTGTGGCACTGGCCTACCATTGCTAAATAATGTACAACTTAATTCATTTTCTCACAGTTTCCGTTTCAAAAGCCGAGCGATGGCCATGACGTCAAAAATTAGCATAGCTCACGTGAGGCATGAACAAAACTAATATAATTGCTGCTTCTTCACTCGCTGGGAACCTAGTTCTTGAAGCAGGCTGGATTTAACGTTGCAGTCAATTAAAACGACGAAGCAGCGATTATATCGCAGTTTTTTTTCATGCATCACATGACCCATACTGACTTTTGACGTCGTAGCAATCGCTCGGCTTCTAAAATCGAAACCGGAATAGGTAGCCGGAGAAATTCGACTATAAACTATTTCGCGGTCGCAGTCGAATACCAAGTGGTGATCCACGTATACTAATGTCTGAAGCATTATTACAAGGAAGAAAAGGCACCAACCAAGCATTTGGAGTTGACATTCCTTTAACTACCCTTATCACGATGAGAAGAACTGCCAGTCCTGAACGAAAGTGTTTCAACGAGCTCTTCCCTCCTGCACCCCCCACCCTTTTATTTTTTGACTCTTTGGCGGCGAATGACGTCTGGGGTCGAAGTACGCCGTCACTGTTAACTACCACATTTGCTTGCTTCGCTAGAATGTCCTCCTGTCCCTGAACCATGATAAATCAATAGAAGAATGAGTGGGCGATATCGACTGTGGGGTATACTCGCTGACAACTTTCTGTGGCATTGTAGCAGATGCTAGGTAGGAAAGGGAAGGAGACGAGCATTTGTCCCCGTGCAGTGGGGAATGGGTTCGGGCTAGGGATGCAGAGGGGTGAAGGGGAGAAGTTGGAGAGAGGGTGCGGGGTCTCGGGGCGGGACAAAGTCCCGTCTCCTTTTTCCTGCCTGGCAATTCTGCTGCAGTGCCACAGAAAATTGTCCGCAAGTATATTTGTGTTCAGGTGGCCCTTGGAGCAGATGCAGCCTAGAAGACAGAGTAGGGTACTGTTTATCAGCTATTTTCTCTCCACTATCTTTCTTCCATCTGCTGTCTATCATTCATTTCTTTCACGGCGAAGAGCGTACGAGAATTTTCTTTCTTCTCTCACATCTCGCGGATGGTTCGCAGTTGATGAACGAAAAGAACGTGTCCGTCTTCACTGCGGAACAGGCGAGCACAAATGCATCGGACTCGTACAAGCTGCAGTGCATGTCTACAACGGCTGTAATGGCCCGGGGCAACGCTTCGCCCAAGGCAACCGACCACCAGCGGCGTTATTCGCAAGGGCCGCCGAGGACCAGCGAGAAATCTTCAAGGTCTGTCCCCCTGGAAGAGGGGTGTAGTAATCGTATCTTCAACCCCACAATGGAAGCGTAGGGCTATACTTCATAACGCCTAATTTAATTTGAATTTCATTTGGATGTGACGTCAGTCATGACGGAAGCAGCAGAAGGTGGGGAAGGCAGAGCAGGTCTGGTCTCTGCGCCATTGCTATAGTCACTGCTGTGGCCGCATCCAGCCCGGCATGGCCACAGGGGCCATGCTTCTCCAATTCTTCGCACAACCGCCCCGCAGTTGAGTCGGGATTAGTGCCGATTAAGCTCGCCAGGCGTCTCAAACGCGTCGTCGCGTGCTACCGGGACGCGTTTATGCAAGTGGCATCATGGCGTGTTTCTGCCGTGGCGTTATGTACTACAACCTACGTCACCGGTCGCAGCGACCAATCGCAGATGACCAAATGAAACGTTACAGAATACAGCACCTGATTTTTATTTCACTCGTAATAAAACCTCGTTGATAGGACATTTGTTTTCTTATCGAATGTCGGCAAAGATACAAATTTGCAGTCGCCACAAGCATTTAAAAAGCCGATGTTTTTGTTCATTAGAAAGGCTGTAGCTCCTACCAGCAAAGTGCCGCCACAAGATGGCAATATTTTTTTCACCGCACCGTGTAACTTTATAGACCCAGTCATTAAGTGCAGAGTACGTACCAGGTTCGACGTCGGTTTACTTTACCAGGGCATTTCTCTTGCCTTCTGCTCTCAAGTAATTAGGTGTCGTCAGGTGTTCGTTTAACCGTCTGCTATAGGCGCATTGTATGACGTCGCCTCACGTGACAGGGTCACCTAATATCCTGAAGAATTGGCCACTGTTTCGTGATGCTCGTAGCCGGTATTTTGTTTGACCCGGTTTGTGGGTTTGTGAGCAGTACGGCTATGCAAAAATCCTGGTGTAAAGGCCGTGAGGTAAGGCTCACGGTACTCTGCGGTCCGTTACGCCGAGGGTCGTGCTGTGCAGCAATGTGTTATTAGCTTTTACTTTTTTATCTGCAGGCCTTTGCCCTACAGTGGGAGTAATCAGGCTGATGATGATGATGGTGATGACGACTACTCCTGACTTGAACGTCTTCTGTCACAGGCCGGTCAAGTCGCCTGAATCGGGCGTCCCGGTTGACAGCGGCAGGGAGGCGAGGTCGCCTGTGAACGGCGAGCTTCCCAGGGACAAGGGGCAACACCGAAAGTCTGTGGCGTCGGAGAGGTACAAAGGTTACACTTGGTGTAACCGCTACCATTAACCGCCCCATCAACAGTAGCGTCGTGGCTGCTTGAGCTTATCCAGGGAGGCGTTCATAGCCTTTGGCGACTGCCCAACCCGCAGGGATTACTCTCGTACCGTCTATAGTCGGATACAGCTTAATAAAAAAAAAAACGCAGCGGATTTTTCCCGTCAAAGTACCCCCTTCCAGCCAATGGCGTCGGTCGATTCTCATGACCCTGCTAGTATGCCAATGCAGGGAGTGGCGGCTGAAATGGGATAGTCCCCTGCCTGCATTGTCACTCTAGCAGGTTCATGAGAATCGACCGACGCCATTGGCTGGAAGGGGATCCTCTGAAGGGTAAAAACCGCTTAGTTCTTGAATTGTATCTGACTATAGCGTCTTTTTGTAACCAATGAGGCACAAACGCGATGTTCGCATTTCTTTTCTTAAAGTGCCCACATAGAATCGTCGGCAAGTAGCGATAAGTACCTAATGGTGCCTCCGCCATTTTCTTCCCTTCTCGCTCTGTCGCAAAGCCCCAGTTGCATGCAGTCACGCAAACAACTCCATTCCGTCGGCAGCGTTTTCTACATCATACGTTCCAAAGCGCATACAAGCAGTGGTTAACAGGTTTAAAAAGATCATGACAGACATCAACCTTTCTCGGTGACAGATAGATTGTCTCTACTTCGCCTTTTGTATTAAAAATCTCTATGCACTCTAAGCACGAATACACCCATATGGGAGTAAAAAAAGGAGTGAGCTGCCCCCTAGCGCAGTCCCTTTCTGGAGCAGTGCATGCTGTCCAAGTTCCGGAGTAGATTTCTCTCACTTAATATGCGAAATGCTTACTATTCGCAACGGAGGTAGACTACTTGTCAAAAATTGGCAGTGGCTTAGCTCGGCTATGCCGGATATACGTAGCGAAAGCTATAAGGCGTAGCTTGGTTAGCTTTGGTTAATCTTGATTGCAAGTCCAGATCAGTCTGGTTGCCTTACTAGTTATTGTCACATGGTTGGTCACGTGGTGTAGTGCGACCATGGTGGGAATGCGAGCACAGTGGGAATGCGAGCACGGTGAAACTGCGAGTTCGTGGCGAATGTAGCTTTCGCTACAGAAGTATACAGTCGGGTTGTGAGAGGCCTGCAGCATGCCTCGTTATGCATCCTCAGCGGCCGTTATTTCTGGAAAGAGGAATGGCCTTACGTCCTCAATGCTGGTTTGGACTGCTTGATATGCTAGGGAGCCACGCTAGAGAGCTTGGAAGCAAACCCCTTGGGCTGTATACTTTTGACGGCGGGTGTACATTCCCAATCCAACGCGCAGTACCTTGATGCAGTTAGCAATGGCAGAAGGCCTTTAAACACGATACCGCAAGTCTTGAGGTTAGCAAATGGGGAAGCCTTGTATTTTCATCTCTATCCCGTCTCTTTTTTGCGGGGTTCATTCTTTATAAACAGGCTGAAACCTCGGTTAAAATCTTAGTAATTGCTAGAAGTTCGCACGTATTTAAGACTGAATTTATTTCCGCTGGCAACCGTAAATAAGTGTTCCGTATTTTAGTGATGGAAATCTACCCCAAGGCTTGGACAGCATACGGCAGCATGCCCTGCCCCTTAAAGGGAGTGCTCTGGAGAACAGCTTACTCGCTTTAAACTCCCTTGGTGTTTAGGCTGTATGGACTTCAGGCGGAAAACTGCCGTCGCACGCGCTTCTGTAAGCGTTGTTACGTATTTGCTTTGCAGGACGGCACCGAAGCCTGCGGCAGTCCCCAACGGGGTTGGTCCGAGCACAGCCGCCAGTGGAGCCGCGCAAGGACAACCTCACGTTATGTCCCCGACGGACAAAGAACAGCGCAGAAAGTCCGCCGCCCCCGGGAAGTGAGAGCCGCTTCACCACTCTCTTGTTCTTTAAGAAATCGCAATCTTGAGCCTTAACCGATGGCTTCTGAGCTTCGACAAACTACCGTTCCGTTGGCAACAACGAAACGCACGTTTTTTGGTGCTCTGTCCAAGAAGTGCTCAGACTGGATTTACCCGCGGGCGCACAGCTATATACAGGGGTCATCACTATTAACGTGAACGCGTGTGTGCGCGTCTTTAGCGCGCACGAAGTGGCTGAGACGCCCACGCTTCGTCTGCTGTAGTATCTGCTACGCGTCTTTTCCTTTTTTGAATATCTCGAAAAACGTGCGCGAGTGTTAACGGTAACGGTGATCACTACTGCACGCCTTGTCGCGATGTTAAAGCGGAGCTGTGGGTAAAGCGAAGACCGTCACGATGCTTTACCACGGAGACGAGAAGAACTCAGAGCAGAACTCAGAGCAGAGCTCGGAGCAGAACTAGAATTTATTTTCTCATGGGTGTTCTTTAAGAGTTGTCAGGGTGTACGCAGTGGGGCTAATAATAATAATTGGTTTTGGGGGAAATGAAATGGCGCAGTATCTGTCTCATATATCGTTGGACACCTGAACCGCGCCATAAGGCAAGGGATAAACGAGGGAGTGAAAGAAGAAAGGAAGAAAGAGGTGCCGTAGTGGAGGGCTCCGGAATAATTTCTATCACCTGGGGATCTTTAACGTGCACTGACATCGCACAGCACACGGGCGCCTTAGCGTTTTTCCTCCATAAAGACGCAGCCGCCGCGGTCAGGTTCGAACCCGGGAACTCCGGATCAGTAGTCGAGTGCCGTAACCACTGAGCCACCGCGGCGGGTACAGTGGGGCTAAGAAATTGGATTTTAATTCGTACAAGCAGCTGAGGCTCCTAGATAGGGCGGGTGTTTTTTAGAATTTTTTTCTCAAAACTAGGCAGCGGTGACACGTGCGCGCCACTGCTTTTGTCCGCCAGGACGCATCCACGAGCCACGAAGGCAGAAGATAACGCTGTCGCTGAAGGTGCCGAGCACATACATTCACCTGAGCAGCCGCCGGCAAAAGGCAAGGAAGCGGCACAAAAGCCCAAGGCATCGGACAAGTAAGCACTGAGTCATTTCATGCACTTACTACCGTACACGTGTTCATTACTTAGCCACACGTGAGCATGTGTACCCCTTTGCCAAAAGTAACCGAGCTACAAGTTCTTGCGTCTCAACCGTATAACGGAGCCTCTACGGCACCCCTAAAGACGGAAATAAGTAAAAACGGGAGGACAAGTGTTCACCTTACTTTACAAAGTTTCAGAGCTTAAAGGCTGCCATAACTGAATCGCTACGCGGCTAAGAAACAAATAACCGCTGCCCGGTTACTTTTGGTAAAGACTGTTCACTGTTTCAAAAGCAGCTTTAGTTCATGCTTCCGCACGCTCTGGCGCATGTTTGGGAGCCGGAGTTCGAGACAGGGGCAAATTTATGGGCTACTCTTGGAGAGGACGATGGGGGGAGCCAAGTGAAATACGAAAGCACATCTTCCAAGCATTGGTGTGTCTCTCTAAGACGGGTTAACTACCGCAGCGCCACTTTTCCCTTTCGGTAATTTTGAGAAACTCGTGCACACAGCGTATAGAAGGTGTGGAATGGTTTTTTTATGCTTTGATTGGTCACCCACGGGCACGACAAGCTTTAAAGGGGTGCGCATAGTCACTGTCTTAGAAAGCGAAGAAGGCGAGCGTTTTATGTCTGACAGTCCTTGAATTTCAGACTTTGCCATAACTCTGGTAGCTGAGAGGTGCGAAAAAAAGGAAAATATACAGGCCGTCGGACTCGCTTTATCATTCGTTTTGCATTCCAAGGAACCCAGGTGTCGTGGACGTGAAAGGGCCTACTGTCCACCTAGCACTATTGTGCCAGTCTGCGACAAACCCGATTGCCTAATGTTTTTCTGAGAAAGGTGTACGTATGAATTATAGGGACATTGTTCTGCGGTGTATATCAGCTACGACAATGTCTCATTTGTGCGTTACCTATTATTCCCAGGTCATCACACCACTAGCAAGACAAGCAATATGGCACGGATAAGCCATCGATTTCTGCCTCACCGGAGCCACACTAATGTGCCATGGTCTACAAGCAATCTTAGTTAAACCAAGAGGCAGCAACCGGCGACTGGGCCAGCTTATAGGACGTATGGGCGTATAGAAACAGTGCTTGACCAAGGCCTTATTGGGGCATTTTACTGACCTGAAAATCTTAGGCTTATTAAATTTGTTAGGAGCGTAGTCGTACCACTTTAAAATCAAGCAATAACGTATACCGACCGATACTGTTCGCAGCTGCTTACAAGTTGAATAAAGGATTTGAGATGGCGCATCAATATCTATCTGGTGGCTTGGTGGCGACGTCGATTTTGTGAGAAACCAAATGTCCATCGTAAAATGTTAGTGCAGCTATTTTGGTTACCAGGAACAGATCTAAGGGTTGGAGATGGGAGACTGCTCTTGTACAATATATAGGTAATCATCACTGACCACGCAACTATTAACTTTCGTATACTTTGAAAGCGCGTCACTTACGGACTGTAGCCTACATTCAGCAGAATAACAATAGAGACTGAACTCCTGTACTTTACTGTCGAGTGATTTTCGGCTGCTGGCTTATCGTTTTTCATTAACTACATACTCATTTGCTTCACTAAAGACAGCTTTTCTTTTGTGCCAGGTATTTACGGCTGTTAATCGCTTATCATTTGCACATTCATTCACTTCACTGAAGCAGTCGACAACGTGCGCAACAGATTACTACTGCTTGATAGTGCGTCCGGTCCGCTCAGCTCCCACTGAGCACAAGATAGCAAGATAATTACGTTGGCTTGAAGGAACATACTGAGATGGGCAGAAAGCTTTTGTACTCGAGTACCTGGCTGGCGTCGGACCACCAACTGGACGACCTGCGTGCTGCTTCTCCATTCCCAAGATACTTGGGCGCTTACTATGTCCCTCTCTAATAAAATGCAATTCTTTCTATCTCTCTGTTTTAATCAGTTTGTAATTGCTCACGATTGCGATGCCCCGCATGCGTATTAACCTCCGGCTCCTGGCAAGGATCCTTCAACCTTACTTTTTCTACTTTGCTTTTAGAATATATTATAGCTTAGAGAAAACTGACTCCAAACAATATTTTAACTGTGCCCAACGTTTCGGGACGAACTCGGTCCCTTCTTCAGGGGTGACTAAAGTGTGCCAGCAGCAGCAGCGGGTTGCTGCCTTCGCTCTCCCTTTGTTAGCACGTGGCGCAGTCCACTAATGTACGCGGAGGGGAGCGTTCCTGGAACTCAACCAGACGGACTTACGTCGAAGGTGTTTTCGTTCAGAATATATTATACGTTTCTCCTTCGAAATAACTGCTTGTCGACAACTGCACGATTTGCCGCGAAATATTGAGTCCCAGGAAGTCGAAATTGATCTGCACTCTCCACTACTCCTCCTCATTACCGAGTGCAGTTCCGGGACGCTGAAACGTCATACCATACCATATCATACCATACCACACCATACCACACCACACCATAGCATACCACACCATAGCATACCGTACCATACCACACCATGAAATGCCATTCCATGCCATGCCATGCCATGCCACGCCATGTCGCCCAACACCACGCCTAAACGTACCATACCATGAAATGCTGTCTATGCCATGCCACTCAATACCATACCTAAACATACCATACCATACCATGAAATGCCATTCTACGCCATACCACGCAACGCCATACCTAAACATACCATACCATGAAATGTCATTCCATTCCATGCCATGCCATGCCACTCAACACCATACCTAAACATACCATACCGTGCCATGACATGAGATTCCATGCCATGCCACGCCACGTACGCAACGCAACACCATACCTAAACATACCCATACCATACCTCTTGGTGCAATAATTAAACAATAAAACTAGGTTGTACTAAATGGAAAACGCAAATCAGAGTGGGCACCCAAAAAGCAAATAAAGACAATAACGTCCAGCCGCACCATCTAGGACAAAACGGGTTTAAATGGAACACAGGTCTTCGAGTGTCCAGTCTAAAACTTCAATGAAAAATAATGAAGAGCAGTGAGAATTTCACGCAGGGTTGCTAACCATGCATTTTTGGGATTATGTGCCAAATAACATTGAGAGAAAATAGAATGTAAATATTTGCCGCGTTGACGTTTCCATTGCGAGCCAAACAGCGCACTGTTTAGTCGTGTCTGAATTCTCATATCTGTTCGCAATGATAGAATGTAGCTTCAGCAACAGAGTTCAATACTAAAACGCCCTCCCGCAACTGAGGAAAGTATTCTTTTTTGTCATCTCGTCAAAAGATGGTTAGTTTAAAGCTGCAGAAAAGAAAAATAGCCCTCTTAGGGTATCGACTTTTAATGACTTTTAGTGAGCGTTGCCTCCCCACCGACTGGTAGAAATTCCGAGACCGTCTTCCGCCGTCAAAGCGTCGCTACATTCAAAGAAATATGGCATATATCCACGAGCCTCACAGCTCACCTATTTATTTCTCTATGTTCTCTCTCAGATCGTAACGATGAGTTATAACCCAATATAGTTGGTTTTTCGGGAAAGGAAATGGAGCAATCTCTGTCTCATGTATCGTTGGACATCCTGAACCGCGCCGCAAGGGAAGGGATAAAGGAGGGAGTGAAAGAAGAAAGAGGTGCCGTAGTGGAGGGCTCCGGAGTAATTTCCGGAGCCGTCCACTACGGCACCTAAAGTTTTCACGCTGGAACTGCGGAGCTCTGTATTTGTGCAGTTTTTTGTACAACAGAGAACTGCGATCACGGTCCCGTCACGGGAATTTAGAGAACGTAACGCGCGTAGCCTAATGGCTGCATGACTCGAAATTGCGCGCAATTTTGACTTCGGGAGCTGGCGTGAAGCATGGCGCATGTCGTGGAATTAACACCTGTCACCTCATAACATTGTCAGAAACTAACAGCCCAAAGTCATACGACGGCATTGCGTGCATATTGCACACACGCAAAAAAAATTACAGGGATGCCTATTTCTATTGCGTGTTGGCAACTGATGCCTTAAACAGAAGTGACGTTACCTCCAGTCTGGCGACGTTACTTACATCTAGAGTCACTAAATAAAGACTTAAAGTACCGTCACTGCAGCACGGCGGTAAGCAGGGGCGGCCATTTTGTTGTTTATCATTGTTGCCAGATTGCCGCTTCGGCGACCTCGCCGCTAACTTTGGCCCGGCCATTTTGTAAACAACGCTGTTAGCCACCCTGCGCTGCGGTGGGGATCGTAGCCGTACGGCATGGAGGAAAGCGCATGAAGCGTTTTCCATCATTCTGCGAGTTGAAACAGCCAACAACGCAGCAAAACGGCATCCTCGTATGCTCTTGTGCAGCTGAAATGCTGCGAGGCGCGGAATCCCTGGTCACTGAGTCGGTCACCGGCAGCACTCGCAGCACTAGGACTACCACAGTTGCCCGACTGAAAACGCATAAGCCACAAAATGGCAGCCCCCATGAACCGTCGCAGTGTAAACAAATATCACGTGATGCAAACTGACCAATGATCGTGGCGGCGGCACAGAACAATAGGAGAAAAGAGTGCCGGTACTCTAAGTCTTTATTTAGTGACTCTACTTACATCCAGCCAAGCAGCGAATTCAGGCTTGTGGTGACGATGGTATGCATTGTGCTAACAGAGATGAATAGTGGACCCCTGTCAAGGTGGGTCACGACCGCGGTGATGGTCACGACTTAGGTTAACTTGTGCGCGGCGTTTTCGACACCATAGAGGGCGATGGCTGAAAGATGAGAGGAAGAGGACGATAGACCTCCCTTGCAGACATTTCACTGACCAGCTTTACCTCACTTTTCTGGCAGACTTATGCCCACGACCTCAGGCCACCGAAGCAGTCGATGTGACCAGAGACAAAATCGGCGGAGCCTGACTCGGAACTCATTACTGGCGCTTCGTGTCTCTACACAAGAATGATGTGAACAAAACAAAAATAATACGAAAAATTTATGTACAAACACAGGTGAAATAAGTACACGAGAGATAATGTATAAACTGAAGACCCTAAGGACCTCTGACCGCGCTCTGCAGCATCTGCATCCTCTGAGCGAGGCATGTCTCTGTTTCCTTTTTTCGCTGCATTCTACAGAGCTTGTCTGTCAGAAACTCCGCAACTCTAACGTCTCCTCTCTACACTTTAAAACTTGCGGCGTAGCGGAGGTTGTTTTAATTTGATAGGATTAAATACATCATCAGACAAAAAAATGTGCCGTTGGTTATAAAATCCGCTCGTTGACTGGAGGGAAGTGGTATCACCAGAGTGGATAATTTTCATTGGCTGGAGTGATGTGAGATCACTTCCGGTAAAGGCTTGAGCAGCTTCTATTGCTATCGCCTTTCCAGCAGATAATGCAATTAGGTGTACCTCTCAATTTGTTTTAGTATAGTCATTAAATTAATCTCCCTTGATTTCGGTGCTTAATTCCGCTCGTCCAATTCTTCATTCAGAGTCTCCCTGAAAGGCTTGTTTGCCTTCTGTGCAGGCACTATAACTCAGTTTTACCATCATAACTCTCCCACACTATGGCCCGGTAAATGGGACAGCGCCACCAGTGCATACACTACAACCTTCTTAGTATCAAGCTCTACCACACTCAAGGCCCGGTAAATGGGAGAGCGCCATCAGTGCTGATGATGACGGTTATGGATTTTTATGGCGCAAGGGTGTCTATGGCCAAAGAGCGCCATGGCACAAGGTATTTTTCGATTACTCAAGGTGGGGTCAAAGACCCATTTTCCAAGCATTTCACCCCTCTCTAGCCGAACACCAGGTCAGGGGAAAGCTTGTACCCATTGTATCACCGGTGAGTGCCCGGCGGCACTGGGGATCGAACCCCGCACCTCCGGCATTCGAGGCGGATGCTCAACCACTCGGCCACCGCTGCAGTTACGCCATCAGTGCGTACTCTCTGTTACTATCATAACTCTACCACACTATGGCCCGGTAAATGGGACAGCACCATCCATCAGTGCGTACACAACTTTCTCTTAGTATAATAGCTCTTCCATATTATGGCCCGGTAAATGGGACAGCGCCATCAGTGCGTGCTCTCTCTTACTATCATAACTCTACGACACTAAGGCCCGCTAAATGGGACAGCGCCATCAGCACGTACACTACAACTCTCTTTTACTATCATAACTCTACGACACTAAGCCCGGTGAATGGGACAGCGCTCTCTTAGTATCATGACTCTTCACATTATGGCTCGGTAAATGGGACAGCGCCATCAGTGCGTACTCTCTTTTACTATCATAACTGTCCCACACTATGTCCCGGTAAATGGGGCAGCTGGAACACTGGAAGTCAGTAATATGTGTTTGCTGATGACCAAGACTGTCCGCGACGCTCTTCCTGGGTGATGAGTTGTGGTAATAACAGCTTTGTGACGCCAGACACACGGCGTGTTTATGAAAATTTACGTGATCTCACCCCCGCTCGTCAGTGACCTTCGCCGACGTTTACTCTCCCATCGGTTCACACGTATCCCTAAAGTCATGTTTAGGACACAGCTTGGGGCACAGCGAGTCCGGTGCAGCCTCCTCCTTCAAGAACCCTTCGGCGCTCCCGTGACAGTGGACGAGCTGGCCTTGGCGCCGTAGTCCTTCTTTCCCTGCTCCTTGTTAACCCCCACCGAGGAGGGTTTGCGCTGGTCCCGCTTGGACTTGCTTCGCGATGGTCCCGCACGAAGAGAGTGAGCTGCCGTAGTCGACTTCGACTTGGAGGCCAGCCTCGAGGGCTCTGAGCTCTTATGTCCTTCGGCCTTGGACTCGGCCTCGGTTTCGAAGACTGCCAAGATTTGCTCGTTGAACAACTGCGCAATGCAAGCGGAGTATGTGGTTCTTTGTGGGCACGGCTTGGCGGAAAGGGGCGGTGCATGCAAGTTCTCCGAAGAGTTTTAACTTGCTCATGGATATCCTGCTTTAGAGAACAACACGCGCACGACCGATCCACCTTTAAGTGTAAACGAATGCATTCTCCGGATACGAAACCTCACCAACTCCCTCCCCCCCCCCCCCCGTCTTGACTAAATGCTAAATTCGACTGCAATTTTCCTACTGGTGCGATTAGTCGTAAATTTGAGATAATTTGTGATTGTCATTCTGTCATAGAGTCAGTTGTCGTGTGCCAGATAGGTGCTGTAGAGTTCTGGCTTGGCTCCCAAATTCACCTTAGTCAGCTGTCGAATGCTCAGTGGTGGCGAATGCTGACTCAACTCTCGAATGAACCCGAGTCAGCTGTCCAGCATGTAGCACGAGTATGAAGCGAGCAAAGCATGTGGTACCGTACACTTTAGACTTACCTCGAAGAGCTTGCGCCAGGCTACCAAGGCTTGTGGGGTCATGTGCTTAGGTTGGTTGTCCGTCAGAACGCCGATAATTACAATCCCGAACTCCTCGAAGTGCTTGGGCGTAACGTTTTTGATCTTGGCGTGGAACTCGGCGTTCTTCACCGCCAGCTTGAGCAAGTTTTCGGGATGCTGAAGCGACTCTATCATGTTGTTCAGCTGCATGCCTACGGTAAAGGAATGCGACCTGCGATAAGAGGGTAGTATGGCGATTATACAGAGATCCAGACAGGGCCGAGCTGTCAGAACACGGGTAGTAAGTAAAGTAATGTTAGCTTCTTAGTAATAATTTATCACTCAAAGAAATTAGGAGTACACAACGAGATTCAGACTTGTCAAAGCAACAATGAACTGGAATGGTCATGCCTGGCTGCATTATTAGCGTATCAAACACAGACAATGACTGCAGCGCCGCCACCAGTAGCTAGAGTCGGATACAACTCAGGAACGTGGCTTTTGCCCGTCAAAAGACCCCCTTCCAACCAATGGCGTCGGCCGGTTCTCGTGACCCTGCTAGCGTGACAATGCAGGGAGCGACCTGAGAATGCAGAGAGGCGTGGCAGGGTCACGAGAACCGGCCGACGCCATTGGTTGGAAGGGGGTCTTTTGACGGGCAAAAGCCACTTCGTTCCTGAGTTGTATCCGACTCTAGCTACTGGTGGCGGTGCTGCAGTCATTGTCTGTGTTTGATACGCTAATAATGCAGCCAGGCATGACCATGGCTACCCCGGATCATGGAGAGAAATTACTGTCCCCTTTCATCTGCCACTCCCTGCATTGTTACACTAGCAGGGTCATGAGAATCGGCCGACGCCATTGGCTGGAAGGTGGTCCTTTCTCGGGAAAAAGCCGCTTCGTTCTTGAGTTGTATCAGGTTCAGCATGACCAAGCTTTTCGGACTCATCGCAAGCAACTGAACTGTCCCCTGCTGTTGCATGGTGGAGCGGTTTCAGCTTCCTGAATCTTTTCCTCCGGTTCTGTTCCCAAGCTGTTCTGGATGAAGTGCTTTTATCTCCCGTTCTCGGAAAACTTTTCGAACTTTTCTAAACAATGTACTGAATTTAAAATTCTTTGATTGCTGGTCAATATCCCATAGTTAAAGGTTGTCACTTTAAAAAATAAAAGTTGCCTAAAATTTATTTCGTCTATACAAATGTACTCTAAGAAAAATTAGCATATTCCTAGGCTGGTGAGAGTAATACAATCAAACAATCGATCTCCTAAAATATGGGAAGCTGGTACCGCGATGGAATGTTAAAGACAGTGCGACTTCGTGTACGATACGAGCAGGATCGAGCCACCACAGGCGCTTGTGTTCTAACTTCCGTTCGTGCTGGTTGGCGTATGGAATTTACAGCGTGAGGTTCTAACCCCCCCCCCCCCCCCCGCGATATTTGGGGCGTCAGTAGTATGAAGTGACGTTACCACATAGCAAGTTCACATGACCAATTGATCACTTAGTCCATTGCCTTGTAACCCATTAATTCTCAATTAATCATGCGGCCCATTAAGTGGTCACTGAACTACTATCGTTACAGTTAAATGAGCTTGCAACTGTACAAATTAACATTCCCTTCCCACACTCATTCTTTCACATGACCCTTAAATATAGAGCTCACGCTGAAACGAGTCGCGTTATGTGAAAACTTCTTCAACATTTATTAAAGGGAGTGGCTATATACTGTACCGGCAGTCGGCAGAATACCTGTCGTGTTAGCTTGTAAGCAGTGGTGGTTGATTGGCTCGCTGTAGTCACGTAACCTGCACAGCCCCAGCCCCCTCAAGAAGGAATTTGTTTTTATAAATGGAAAAAGTAAACAGGAGAAATAAATGTTTGTTTCCCCTGGGAGCGTGTCGCCTTTAGGTAGCATACTGAGAGCCTGGCAATGCCGTTTCGTTGGCTATGTGCAGTGATGTGACTGACAAGTTCCCTGCGGACTATTTTGCCGGCTGACGGCACAGTAGTCTCGCCCTTCAATAAACCGCACCTTTGTCTTGCCCAGCGCCTACCTGAACTTAGGATCCTCGGGAAGAGCGGAGATGGCCTTCTCCTTGAACTTGGGGAAAAGGCTGATGTAGTCTGGGTGCTTGTCGAAGAGCGCTCGGAACACTACTGCGCCGTAGTCCTGGTGCTGCTTAGTGAACGCGTGCCACGAGTCGAGCACCATCTTCTTTTCCCTCTCGCTCATGCCTGTGGCCTTGTCCACCTTGTCCTTGCTCTGGCCTTGGCCCATGACCGCGGCGGCCCGACCCGAAACGGGGCGGTCTTCTCGCCGAACCCTTCAGGACATGGTCGTGATGACGGTCATGATGCCACCGAGCCTACTGCTCCGAGCTCTCCATGATTTTGTTCTCTTTTTCATCCAACTGGGCGGGATGATAATCAGCTGAACTATAGCTATTTGTTGCTGTTGCTCCCTCTAAAAAAATGGCACATACCCACGGTCAGAGCTCTTAAGAGATAAAAGGAGCAAGAAAGAAAAAGCATTCCCGAAGAAAATGACGGCATATGGCAACAGCTTCTATTTCCGCTTCCAGATGGCGCAACCATCCGTAAGCGCACGGAAAGTGACTACTGAAACTAGCCACTTTTTTGAAGCGGAGCTCCACAACTGGTATCTAATTACCGTCTCTTGGCGGCAGATACAGACGAACACATTTCCAAACCTCCATAGACTACATCTCATAAACCCAACATTATACATCGACACATGCCCCTGGTGCCAGGCCCGCTTTACACTCTTCCACATTTCTTGAGGATGTCGGTCCAAACCAAACACTCTGCAGGCGGAAAACTCGTCTTTTGAGCGGTGGGAGGCGCTGCCGACCAGCAATAACCTGGAGGACCAACGGGACCTCATACAAAAGGTCCGCAGGGCAGCTGAAGCCAGTGGAGCCCTGGAATGAAGACCCCGCCCATGAGATAGCACAACTCCCCTTCTTTTTAATAAAGTTTTCCTCCTCCTCCTCCTCCTCCTCCTCCTCCTCCTCCTCCTCCGTAGCTGATATGATCTAAGAACTCTGCCCACGGTGGAGATTGTTCAGAAAGAGAGAGATAAGTAATGAAGAGGAGGGCAAAGATATCTGGCCTGCTACTCTGCACTGGGAAAGGGGAAGCAGAGAAGAAAGAGGGTCGGGATGGGTGACGATGTGGTGAGAAGAGATGAGAATATGTGCAACCACATTGGATGGCATCACAAGCGCGAGTTGAGGCCCGTGTCGCTCAAAAAACGAAAAACGCCCGCATTGCCTGGACTGCTTTCCACTTCTGCGGCCAAGCGCCTAGCAGGAAGTCCTCCGAGAGTGGCCTGCTGTCTAAACGCTTCAAGGAAGCGGCTAACGTCAGTCTTTCGCGTGCATATACTGGACACACTAGTGCATGCTCCACAGTCTCGGTACGGTGCAGTTTGGTACAGACCCATGCAGGAGAAAAATTCACCCAGACTTAACTCAAACGGCATTCAAGCGGGAAGGCGAATATGTAATTTTGAACGATTGAATTGTTAAATGTATTTACCGATGTTAACATTTCTTTAGATAGTTTTTTCCTCCTGTCACTTCTATGCGCCTTGAAAGTGCGTTGAACCACGAACAGCAGCATTAATATTGAGATTACTATTCTATTCCAACTATGTAGTCAACACTGATTCTTCTCGCCTTTCATTACCAGTTCAGCGAAGCTAGGAGGGCGAGGGAATTGCGGCTGTTTATGTTGTTGACTTTAGCAGCTCCCTATCGTCGCTGCTTTATTCAGTTTTAAAATTCTCGCAGTTTCTATAAGATACGACACAATGAAAGTTAGGACTCTTGACTGTGATATGGAGGCTGAAGGTGCGGTGGATTTTTGTACAAGACACTAGCTCGCCAATGCCAAAGAGACAAAAAATTGGAGGGGTCACTTAAGCTCCGCCTTAAAGGTATGACGCATTAGCGCAATGGGTTAATTCTTAGATACGCAGAAATTCATTCTCTACTTTACATTCATTGATCCCTAGGAGTCCTCATACCCCTCCTGGAGCAGTGGTGCAGCGGTTAAGCGTTGCGCCAGTGTACCCTGCGGTGGCAGGTGCTCCCAGCGGGGAGAGCCTTGTGCGGCCCAGGTTGCTATTCCCGAGCGGCCATTCATTAATCTGACACCTACCACGCAGAGCACTTTGCTCACTATCCAATGGGCAGGTTATGATGACACCGCAAGGTCACGTGACGCGGGCTGCCCACTTAAGTTGCTTCACCGGGGTTGGCTGCCTGGGCCACCCTAGGTCATCCTATTAATCGCTCACAATGCCGACAACGCCGACAATTAAGGCCAACGCCGGATTTTCTGGATAACGGGGCCTTTAACTCTATCGCGTTAAAAGGTACTAGCAGCATGGAATAGGCTGGTGTAAAAATCATCATCGAATAGAAAAGGAAATAGTGGTCCTTGCATTGTGCATTAGCTGGGGTTTAGTGAATAAAGGAGAAGTCGGGTGATCAGCGGGTTGCCTGACTCGAGGTCGCTCTTCTGGATATCTTACTTTTGCCAGGACGTCATCCCCACTGCAGAATCGAATAAGGGACTTCCACGAGCTGTTCACATCGCGTTTAGTTCTGGTTTTGCAAAATAGCCAGGCTGTATAAAACTTGGTATAAAGTTCTTAGGAGATGTGGTGAGTGTCCTGCGGCATTGGTTGATGATGTAAGATATAGTGCAAATGAAACACCAAAGACAGACAGGACGACGCAGGCAAGCGCTTGTCTGCGTCATCCTGTCTGTCTTTCGATGTTTCCTTTACGCTATATCTTACACCATGAGCGTTCACAAACTCCCCCAACTTTCGGCTTTACTTGACATGGTTTGAGCAGTTCCACATCGGGTGTTCATTCGTGGCGTGTACCTGGCGCGTTGTACGCAGTCCGTCGTGAGGGTAGTCCCTTACAAAAATTTCTTTAGACAGTCTATCGACTGTCCGCAGACTTCTGTCTATAAAGTCTATAGAATCACTATAGACAAACCCTAGACAACAGTCTATAGGCAATACAAATCCTATAGACAGTCTATAGACTATGAATAGCCAAAAAGAAATCTTTCGGCAGGCAATAGACTATAAGAAGTCTATAAGACAGTCTATAGACTATGAATAGACAAAAAGAAATATCTTTCGGCAGGCAATAGACTCTATAAGAAGTCTATAGACTGTCTATAGACCATTTTTGTATGGGGTCTCCAACAAGGCTTAGCGTGGAGTCAACACAACAAGAATTAAATGTTTATGTCATCCAGGCCCAGGAATAAGGTACGCGTGGAACGCAGCACGTCGACGTCAGCTTCGGTTAAGTTTAAAGGCGCTTGGTTCGGAAGGTCACCAGCTATCAGCCGATTCAAGGCAACAATGCAACCAACACTTTGCAAGCGACGGCGTTCCGAGAGCACAAGGCGCACACGTACTCGATCTTGCGACAGAGGCTTCGGAACGTGATCTGCACGGGCACAAACACGAACGACGCATTGTCTCGTCGACGGTTCAAGACGCTGCACATCAATCTAGTGCCAGGTCTGGTTTGCAGCGCAGCTGTTCTTGCTGCTGCGCTGCTCTGTGCTTCCAGTGCCCTCGTGTCTTTTTCCTGCATTTGTTCTTGTGCCTGTAGCGACGACAGTTCGGCTCCTCTTGGGAAAGCGCCGAAATGCCCGCCGAAGAAGATGACAACGGAAGTGTTTCCACGGTGCAGTCCTGTCGGTAAGAACATGACGAGATCGCAGCAGATGTGTTTATAAGAGATACGTAGTGCTTTTGGCTGGTAGTCTTAGGGGTCACGAGTAGCAGTGTGCCATTAGACGTTTTTAGCATAACGGATATGTACTAGCAGAGACGTATACTGGTTTACCGGGCCCCTCCTGCGCACGCGTAGTGGCTCCCCCCCTGACACCAACAGTGCCACTGCGCATGCCCAGATGGGATCCAGTAAACCGGCCACTAGTACGTCTCCGGTATGCTAAAAACGTCTCTTATCTCTCAAGACAACCGTACGTAGAAAATCCGTCGTCGGCGTTGCGAAAGATAAATAGGGTGGCGTAGGGTGGCCCAGGCAGCCACCCCAGAGAAGCAACCTTGGTCAGGTGACCATGTGGGGTCATCACAACATCCAATGGATTGTGAGAAAACTAACCACGCTGGCAGGTGGCAGTTAAGTTAATGGCTGTTCTCGAGAGGTTGCTCGGGAACAGCAACTTGAGTCGCACAAGACCAACCGGTGGCAGTACCTGCCATCGCAGCTCAGTGGCGCATCCCTTAACCGCTGCACCATTGAGCAAGGAGTAGTAGGAGGACTTCCAGGGACATATGAATGTAAAGTTGAGAATGACTAACTCCGCATATGTGGGCACTAACTCATTAACGCTATCGCGTCATATCCTTAAGGCGGAGCTTAAGTGTGCCCTCAAATTTTTGCCTTGCCAGTATACTCACCTTTGATGAGGAAAGTGGGAGACTGACGAAGAGGCTTCAAAGTGGATTGAAGACAGCGCAGCGCGCTACTGCACGAGAAGATTATAGGTATAAATTTAAGAGACCGGAAGAGAGCAAAGATGGTCATGCAGGGAACAAAGGCGAGTTAAAGCTATCGTACCTGAAATCAGTTACAATAAATGAACATGGGCAGGACATGTAATGGGCACGACATATAACTGACGGTCGTCAAGGATAAAGGAGTGGATTCCAAGGGAAATTCAACGCAGTAGGGGGTGACAGAAGATCAGGTGGTTGGATGAGACAAAAGCTTGCGGGGATAATGTAACCCCAGTTGGCACAAGCCAGGGACGGATGTGGGAGTTGCCTACATCCTGTAATAGACTTAACTGGGATTACCATGAGGATAATGCTGATTATAACGTTACTGCTGGGAGCAAACTGCAAGACAGCGTTCGTTCTATCCCGCCCAGTCTCTCTGACTAGTCTCTTAATGTAGTATACTTGAGTAAAGTGAGTGAGTGTAGCGGCAAGTTGAACTGATCGGTCGGTACCTATTCATCTCAGCAGATCGCAAGAGATAGCGAGAGAAAAAAGATACACAGAAAGGAAAAAGCAACGCGATACTCCCTATACAAGCCTGTGTGGCTGCAGGAGTGTCATGTAGCCTCTTTCTTGGAGATTTTGCGATTGAATTATTTAGTCAAGCCGCGGCCTTCCGATTCCTTTCTTCCAGTTATTTTATCTGTTCCACCGCAAATCGTATTCGTACTGCCAATGCTGTATTTGTTCTGAACTTCAAGACCGCACTGCTAAAGACGGCGGCAACAACCCCTCTCTGAGCTCTAGAGTTCCGGGGTTTTGACCGCGTATGAAAACCTTTGCATTTGGTTATGACGTAAATGCTTTTGTGTTCTCTCCGCCGGTATAATAATAATAATTGGTTTTGGGGGAAAGGAAATGGCGCAGTATCTGTCTCATATATCGTTGGACACCTGAACCGCGCCGTAAGGGAAGGGATAAGGAGGGAGTGAAAGAAGAATGGAAGAATGAGGTGCCGTAGTGGAGGGCTCCGGAATAATTTCGACCACCTGGGGATCTTTAACGTGCACTGACATCGCACAGCACACGGGCGGTATAATAAGTTGAATAAAGAGGCTGCTTAAGACAGCTTGCCGAAGACCCCAACAGCCGGTTTACTATCGGTACGCTGTCTTATCGGCTTGGCATTGTCTCTGCAGCTCCGTCGACAATCTCTCCGTCCGCTCTGAAAGAGAGAAAAAAGGCGTCGCCTTATCGGGCGCATAGCAGCCAGGCATGAAAATGCACCCGATAATGCGCACTCCCAACAGCTCGCGCTAGTCGAACGCTGTTCCGAAAGCGGTGTTCAGCACTGGCAAACGAAGCAACGTTAAAGGCGGCGTCCCGCGCGCTTGCAGAGACATGGCCCCTCGAGACACCTACACCCTGCTCGGCTACTCCAGGGACCTGGACTGGCGGCCCACGCGGTTCGTGGACCCCGTGCCTTCTGTCCGGGTGTGCAGCCTCTGCGGGCTGATCCCGGAGGCCACGGTGCAGCTGCCTTGCACCCACATCCTGTGCCGGCCCTGCTACGACGGCTGCCTCCGACAGGGGGGCGTGTGCGCCCTCGACGAACAGGGCTTCACGAGTGAGGACGCCGAGTGGATATCGCTGTCGCTCGACAACTTCATGCGAAGGAAGGTGAGGAGGAAATGATGGATGAATAGGGACGCCGGTAGCTATGTGCTGATGCAATCATTAGCGGCTCTATCAGTAGCGTATGCGATAGACGAGGGCGCCGCGCGTTCAATCGCAGCTACGGCGGCCTCATTTTTGATGGAAACAAGCTGCTAGAAGAGCCCGTGTACTGAGCATGTTAGCATGAGCGTGCTTGTTGCAAGTTAGTGAATGGCAGGTGGCCAAAATTAATTTGGAGACCGCTGCTACTACGCGTCTCATAGTCCACCGTGATACCCTGAAAGTAAAGATACGTTATTCCGGAGACCCCCACTACGTCACCTCTTTCTTCCTTTCTTCGTTAACTCCCTCCGTTATCCCTTCCCTTACGGCACGTTTCAGGTGTCTGCCGATATATGAGACAAATACTGCGCCATTTCCTTTTCCCAAAAATAATAATAATAATAATTGGTTTTTTGGGGAAAGGAAATCGCGCAGTATCTGTCTCATATATCGTTGGACACCTGAACCGCGCCGTAAGGAAAGGGATAAAGGAGGGAGTGAAAGAAGAAAGGAAGAAAGAGGTGCCGTAGTGGAGGGCTCCGGAATAATTTCGACCACCTGGGGATCTTTATCGTGCACTGACATCGCACAGCACACGGGCGCCTTAGCGTTTTTCCTCCATAAAAACGCAGCCGCCGCGGTCGGGTTCGAGCCCGGGAACTCCGGATCAGTAGCCGAGCGCCCTAACCACTGAGCCACCGCGGCGGGTCATTAAATAGATACAGAAAGTGACTTTGAGTCATATCAGGCGGATTTGCTAGCTTTTGTGTATGAATAGAGTGGCATCACTTAAGCCTAACTTAATCATTACTCGGAAATCCTACTATAAATTATAAGCGGCCTATATGCCACAGTCGTAAGCACTCGTTGTCAGAGATCAATCACTATTTACTTCTGTGTTTCACCGATCAGAGTAGTTATTTCGTATGTTTTGTACATGCTAGAAACTGCATGTTTTCATTCTTTTAATTGTGTGCAGAAAGCATGTATTTCACTCCTGCTTGGGTCAAGCATTGGCCTGCAGTATTTTGAAATATTTATTGATGTGTCGTTGATCATTAGTTCATTCAAGATACTGCTATAAAACGCGCCATCTCTTCTTACTTAATTTTAAGATATACTTTCGTCCATTGCTTAATAGTTGAAAGCGATTGCCTTCTACTTTCTGTGAGGGAGCCAGCATTGTGGCGTTTGGACACATGAGCAAGCAGCAAACAGCAAACAGGGCTGTGGCTGCGCTGTTTTATTGAGTCATGCTGAACGTGCTTAGAAGTGCGCCAACAAGTGCCGAAATAGTCAGCGTTCTCTGACTATTGTTGCAAGACTCAGATGTGGCAGCACACACTGCTCCAAGAGCGATTGATACAATGACAACGAGAGTGGAGATGACGTAATAAACAGATAATTTTTATTCGCATGATCCACCTGAAAGCTGAGTGGTTACAAGCTTCTATCTACGTATCAGTCACGTATCAGTTGAGTGCTTATCTAGAATGACTGCTCCGGGCGTTGTTTAAATGACGTATATCTTTAGAAGGCAGATGTCATGGTCGTTGTTTCGTCAGGATTGACGAAGCCTGCCATTTTTTCTGATTGTTTGTGTATACTGTTAGTTACGTAGGTGGATGAGATTAAGAAGTTTGCGGGCATACGATGGGCGCAGCTGGCAAAGGAGAGGGTTAAGTGAAGAGACGTGGGAGAGGCCTTTGCCCTGCAGTGGGCGTAGTCAGGCTGATGATGATGATGATGACTGGGCGCATCTTTATGCTTATAGGTTACTGATTTGACACACGCGTGAAAATAGGGCTCATGTGCATTATAGCTTCCCATAAAGAGGGTAAGCAGTAAATTCTAGGTGCCCAGACAGCAGTTCTGGCTATGAGGAACGCCATAGTGGAAAGCTGCGGATGAAACCATCTGGGTTTCATATATACCCACCAAAATCTCAGAACAAGGGCATTTCTGCACTTCGCTTCGATCGAAATACTGCCGCCTAGACCTGGATCGAAGCCGTGAATTCGCGGTTACCACTCGAACACTATATGACCATTGACACAGCACCGCTTGTTCTCCTGATAAGGTGTAGTGCACTTATGAAGAAATAGCTGATTGCTTTGTTTGCGTTGAGAAAATCCTCTATTAATGCGACAGAATTATAGGCTCTGTTTTCGAGAAAAGCCGGCGTCAGTCGTTGTCACGAAAAAGAGCTATTGGTTGAGAGGGCGATTAATGCAAAGAGCTCAGCATAAATTGAAGTCGCTGCGGTGGCTAAGGGGTTTTCCTTATGAAAATGTTCTATAGATATATTGTATACACTTCCTATAGACTCTCTTGCCTTCCTATAGATATTTTGCTTTGTCTATGCATAGTCTATAGACTGTCTACAGACAAAGTCTACTAAATGTGCAGGGCCATAAATCCATAGATTGTCTATAGACTGTCTATAGGATTTGTATTGCCTATAGACTGTTCGCTAGCATTTGTCTATAGAGAGTCATAGACTTTATATACAGATGTCTATAGAATGTCTAAAGATATCTTTGTAAGGTTATGGTGCTCGGCTGCTGCCCGACAGACGTGGGTTCGATCCCGGCCGCGGCGGTCACATGTCGATGAAGGCGAAATGCTAGAGACATGTGTACTGTGCGATGTCACTGCTTGTTAAAGTTCTCCGGGCGGTGAAATTATCCGGAGCCCTCTACTACGGCGTCCCTCATAACCGCAGTCGCTTTGGGACGTATAACCCCGTAAAACCTAGAACCTAATCTCCATAAATTGAACATGCCCCGCAAAGAAAAGCGATACAACACTGACGCCGCAAACAAAGCGCTAACTGCCCTTATAGAAATGGCCTATAGACAGTCTATAGACTTCTTATAGACTCTACTGCCTTCCTGTAGATAATTATTTTAGTCTATTCGTAGTCTATAGATTGTCTGTAGACAAAAGTCTACTGAAAGTGTATGGCTACGAATCTATATATTGCCTATAGACTGTATATAACATTTGTATTTCCTATAGACCGTTCTCTAGGATTTGTCTATAGAGAGTCTATAGACTTTAAAGAGAGAAGCCTATGGAGAATCTACAGACTGTCTAAAAATTTTTTTTGTAAGGACGTACTCTATGCGCGCAGGTCCACTGCTGGAACGACGTGAACGGATGCGACGTGGTCGTCGAGGTCTCCAAAATTGCCGACCACTTCAGCAACGAGTGCGATTTCCACGCTACGTCGTGCTCCAAGTGTGCCTCCACGGTCTTGCACAGGGACGTCATCGAACACCTTAAGTCCGGATGTCTCACGGCCTTCGTTCCGGGACCGCCTGTACCGCCAGGTGACGAGTCCCCCAGGGAACGCATGAAGCAGAACGCAGAGACTCGGAAAGCGTTGATCGAAGCCGTGGCGGCTCTGGAAGACACGAAAGCACAGAAGACATCACTGGAGGCCAGCCTCAAGGAGCTCAAGGAACTCCTTTCGCAGAGCTTCGCTGCTCTGGCGACCATGGAGAGGAGCTCGTCAGACAGTGGATCCGAAGCTGGAGACACCAGTCGCAAACGGCACAACTCGAAACAGCGCGACCCTAATGGCAGGTATCTCAAAACCTTTCTTATGATTGGGATAATTAAGCGAAAGATTCTTGGGTATGATAACCCGAACGTTCACGGGCTTCTAAAAAGGTCTCAGCCTGAGTTGTCATTGAACAAGGCAGATTTGTATTTGGTGCGACAGACAGTACGGACTGACCAACCTTGAGTATCTGGCGCAATGCGGGTTGGGCGAAAAGGTAGTGACGTCACACGTGGAGCGGCGGATTTTAAAAGTGATTAAGACATCGCATAAATTGTGCATATGAGCTCGCAACACGACTCAGAGCGTCGTCATGACATGTAAGAATGTAAATTAATTGCACGGAAAAGAAAATTAGTGTGAGATGGAAATCGAGTATGAGCCCCTTTTATTCCGAGTCAGACACGCGAACACCAGGCCACCGAGGCATGTTCATTCGACTTGGTTAAAGGGATGCTTTGTGTGTCTTGTCCGACACTGTCTGTGTCTGCGAAATGATATGCAAAATTTGGTTTGGTTTGGTTTTATGCGGTTTTGCGCCTCAAAGTGACTCACGCTATGAGGGATGCCGTAGTGGAGTCCTCCGGAATAATTTCGACCAACCAGGGTTTTATAACGTGCACTGACATCAAACAGTACACGGGCGTCTAGCATTTCGCCTCCACCGAGATGCGGCCGACGGAGGCGAAATGCTAGAGGCCCGTTTACTGTGAAAAATACCCCAGGCCGCTGAAGGAAGCCATTAATGCTATCCAGTCATACCCGTAAGGCGGAGCTTAAGCGTCCTCTGAATATGTGAATCCGTGCGGACTAAGCATCCTGAGATGCACTGTCTTCAGCAGCGTGTGAAAGAGATGGAGAGAGAGAGAGAGAAAGAGATGGTTTATTGACAGGAAAGGCAGAGAGGTTGGCCGGAAAAATAAATATCTGGCCTGCTACTCTGCGCTGGGGAACGGGAAGAGGAGAAAAAAGAGGGTCACGATGGGGGATGATGATGATGATGATGATAATGGGAGTAGGCAGATGATAAAAAAAAGACAGAGATGGAAAATATCACTGAGGTGGCTCAGTGCTTAGGGCGCTCGGCCACTGAGCCGGAGGGCCGACGTTCGATCCAGGCCGCAGCGGCTGCGTTTCGCTGGAGGCGAAACGCAAAAGGCTCCCGAGTGCTGTGCGATGTCATTACTGTTAAAGAACCCCAGCTGGTCTAATTTAATCCGGTGCCGTCCACTACGGCGTCCCTTCTAGCTCTTGTGCCGCTTTGGAATGTTAAACTCCACAGTTTATAGCCTTTTTGATTGCGTAAACACGAGAGTAAACATACCCAACAATTCTGGACAAAAGCATTTTTGAACGGGAACAATTTTTTAAGCGCATTTTTTAAAATATATATTGTAAGATTTCACTATAACAATCTATATATCCACAGGTATTGCTTCAGGAGGCTTGAATTTTTTTTTCTATTAATGTTTGTGCTATCGTCAAAAGCGCTCCCCATTGGTTTTCTATGGTAGTCTTAATTGCTCGATGCGAGCGATGGAAAACTTGAAAAGAAAGACTGTAAAAAGAAAGAAAGAAATAAAGCAAGAAGGAAAGAAAGAAGGAAAGAAAGAAAGAAAGAACGAAAGAAAGAACGAAAGAAAGAAAGAATGAAAGAAAGAAAGACTTTGCTACACATTGGTAGAATGGACGATTAGCTTCAATGTTTCCATGCAGTACCTTACAATTTTCCAATATTCAAAATTTTTGTCCGAGAACGTTGGACATGTGTGTGCTTGTATTTCGCAGTTGCGAGGCCAAGCACCTTCGCGAAGGCATCGCTGAGGTCCTCAGGGCGTGGAAGGACTACCAGATCCGGTACATGACCCAGCGTGCCAACGAGGCATCCGAGAAGTCCCAGTCCCCCTCGAAGAACAGGCACGAGTGGTTCGCCATGAGCTACGCGTCGCTCAAGGAAGTCGCTCTCAGAGACGGCAAGGCCGATGCCCCGAGTAGCCCGGGCTACTTCTTCGGCTACCGCATCGAGCCCATTATTCGGTTCAAGACGCATGGAAAAAACGTCAGGATGCACTTCGGACTCCAGGTGAGGGGCCCGAATTGAGGAAGCAAACCTAAGAAATATACTTTCTAGCAAGACAATAGGCACTGGAACTCAATTAGACGTCCTGCTGACGTCCTGAGCGTCCGCAGGACGTCTATATGAGTTTTATTGTCCGTTGGAAAGGAACCTATTTTCGTTGCAGCCTGTGGAAAGACATGTTTAATTTTATGTTTCCTTTATTTCTGCCATGTTGTCATTGCTTGAGAAGCGGCATGTTTTGCTTTGTACTAGTGGGATCATCCTCAGTAGCAGCCCCCGTATACTACAGGACAATGGCCTTCCCTAGTGACCTCCATTTAACCCTTTCCTTCGGCAGCCGCTGCCACCGAAGCCCCTCAAACTTGCTGATTTCATCTGCACACCAGATTCTCGGCGGTTCCTACCACGTTTACCAGCTATTGGAACACGCTACAGTGTTACCCTAATGGACCATGCTTTGTCTGTTTCTAAGAGTACGTCTATGCCGTGCCGATTTCTCTTTTCTGATTTTATTCACGATATCATTAACCTTTGGTATTGCTCTTATCCAAGTTGCTCTCTTTTTAAACGCACCCCATTTTTCTGGGCCGCGCAAGGCCCATCGCGGTCAGTGGGGATTCGCTAAACCGCTGCACCACTGCGCCAGGAGGGTATGAGGACTCCCAGGGATCTATTAATGCAAAGTAGAGAATCAGCTTCTGCATATATGGGAATTAACCCATTGCGCGGAGCTTAAGTGTCATCTCCAATTTTTTTATAGTTTCGCTTTGTGAGAGTGCATTGAGTGAGTGAATGAATGTGCTAGTGATGGGGGATGGGGTGAGCGAGTGAATCAACGAATGAGCCGGCCAGTCAATCAGTGAATTAATAAACTTATAAATAAACCCTCCGGAAACTTGGAAGCAAAATAGGTTGACGAATTAAAAGAACACGACACTGTCGAGCACTAACTTTCATCTTTGTGCCACTGGGATAGAATGTGAGGAATGAAATTTGAACAGCGCACAAGATTAAAGATGACACAGGAGCGGACGAGGCAAGCGCCATCTTTCCCTGCCCGTGCTCAGTCTTTTGCGCTGTTCACTGCAATGCTGAAAAGCTAGCCCTTCAGCTTATGAGTGAATGAAGGAATTCATTTATTCAAACTGCCTGAGAATTACGAGCACTCTGCAATTCACGACAGGTGCTGCGTGGCGAGCATGACGAGCAGCTCCTGTGGCCCTTCCACCACAACGTGCGGCTGTGGATGATGGTGCCCTCTGGCCAAGCGAGCGGCGGCTGCCCTCTGGAGATTAACGCCGAGGCCGTGGGCGAGCGGTTCTACGCCAGGCCCGCAGATGGCGCGCGTGGCAACGGGCCGTGCTTCAGCTCGTCATCCGTGGATCTCAAGGCACTCGAGTCTGGCGGCTTCGTGGAAAACGACCGGCTGCGGCTGCGTTTCGAAGTGCTGCCATAACGTGACACCGTGCGAACAAAAAGAAGCAAAAAATGTTGCTCGAGAGTAGTGCATATTCTTCGTCGACGTAGAGACAAGACAGAGTGTCAGGCATAGAGTGGCAGAGCAGCATACACAGAGTCGCAGTGTCAGGCACAGAGTGGCAGACACAGAGTGACAGAGTGCCAGGCATAGAGTGGCAGAGCAGCAGACACAGAATGGCATAGTGCCAGGCACAGAGTGGCAGACACAGAGTGACAGAGTGCCAGGGATAGAGTGGCAGACACAGTGACAGAGTGGTAGATTGCTAGGCGCGCAGTGCCAGGCACAGAGTGGCAGACACAGAGTGGCAGAGTGCCTGGCACAGAGTGACAGAGTGACAGAGTGCCAGATACAGAGTTGCAGACACAGAGTGGCAGATTGCCAGGCACAGAGTGGCAGAGTGCCTGGCACAGAGTGGCAGACACATAGTGGCAGAGTGGTAGTTACCTGCAGTGCACCGTCTCCAATTTGTGTTTTCGTATGGAATGAATGTGAGCCAACGGCCTTGTCCAATTTGGACCCGAGATGTACTGGCGATCTTCTAGAGAGTTTGTGATTAACATGTACCAGTGAAATTACTCCCAGGACGTCAACCGAAGTTCAGTGTGTGTACAAAACTTCTATTAAGAGAGTACCCTAATTTCCGGTATACAGTCCCTACCAGGTACGTAGACCCTGGAAGCAATAATTGCCACCAGCGTGTAAAAATGTAGCGCATAAAGCGCAAATATCAGAAAACCCCATAATATAAGTGTTTGGAATTTCATGTATTCGGCGATATTGAAAAAAAGGATACTGTGTAGTTGGCACATATAGATAGTCCGCATTCTATGAACAGAGTAATTAGTCATTAGCATCCACATGAGCGCTGCTGTACGGCTACAAAGAAAAACTGCGCAGCTTTCTCAGTCTCCGGATGTTCTCTTCGTACTTTACTTTGTATCCGTATAGCTCTTCTCAAAAGTAGTGCTAATGAGTAATTATCACCTTCGTATCCGACTTCAAGAACGTATAATGGCCAATATATGAAAACGGTAATTTTTCAGCTCCGAAGATCTTGCACTCTAAGCACACTTTATTTGCGGAAAAACCGCTTGGAATGATAAAAAGTTTCCCATCGGAATGCATGGCGGAGTTGTGTGCGTAACTGTAGGAAGGTGCATAACTTAGCAGCTAATAATGTTCTATCGAAAACGTGTACATTTGCGCGCTTTTCCGCGTGTGAGGGAGAGACAGAATAAAGCGTAGCGCCAAGGTAAAAAAAAACGGAAATGGAAGCGGGGGGAAGGGGGAGCTGCAAGCAGCCGCCTCGACCAGAAGCACGTTCGCATCACTCCGAGTGTTTTAAGCTTTTTGGACCGGACCTTTTTGGAGTAGGCTCCCAAAAATGGTTGGGCCACCACCATCGTGTTCCTCGCCTTCTGTGGACAAGTTCCAACGCTTCCGCGTAGAAGGCTACCCCAGGAAACCATCCTGATTCATGGGATACGCCTACGGCCGAATCCGCCAACATGGCTCCCGGGCAGCCTCGACAAGACGCCTCGGTAACATCGCTTAGCAGCGGCACAGATAACGCGGCGCAATCTATCGCTGTGCTTGACGCCGACGCAAGCATGACGGATGACGAATCCAGCCAAGTGGTTGCGGCGATATACCCGTCTACAATCCCTTCTGTTCTTTCCACGGAAAACGTGCCTGGAACTAGCCCTTCTCAGGTAGGACCTAGCACATTTTCATTTTCGGAATTTGCCAAGCCTAGGATGGGGTTAGGCACTTCTCAGATAGCGCAAGAAAACGCCAGCTTTGTGAACAAAGGACACGGCGTAAAACTTGGCCGCTCGCAGGCAGCTATAGATGCTCACTACGCGGATGCGCATTTTCGATCGCGGGGCTCTACCTCGGCGCCTATGGTCACCACATTGGGCATAATCGATCACTTCGCCGATAATGATAATGAAGAGGATGATTGGCAGCCTGTTAGGCGAAAGAGCAAAGCTACAGCTGGCGATCCAATTAGTGTTATACACACTGTTATAACTAAGCTAACCTCACCTCGACAACAACTATAGGCACACTCCCCGCAGACTGGCTGCGTGGACACATTGCCGATGAGCTTCAAAAAATTAATTTTAATCAGGCTTTCAGGTACGGCCTGTTGAAAGAAGCAGTCAGTTTGGAGTCGACATATCGCATACGCATGCCAGAGCTCATCCTCCCGGACTAAAGTCTCTCAATTTCTGGAAAGGCGACATCTATAGAGGCTTATGAAACCATTCGCCCCGGCCAGATCCGCGGTGTCATGTACCGTGCCAACGGGTTAACCTCACGGGCTACTCGCGCAACATAACGCCAGGCCCATGGGCAAGAATGGTACAGCTCTCATAACGTTTGAGGGCTCCTGCAGAGTTCCCCGCAAAATCCGTCTGTACAGCATACTCCTACTGGTAACACCTTATCACCCGAAGTCTCTCATTTGTGAGACCTGTCACAAAATCGGGCACAGGACAAATCCGTGCCCACTAGTCGACCAACGTCGACGCTCGTTCTGCGGTCGCCCCGCACATGGCAACCTCGAAGTCTGTCCGAGAGAACCACTATGCCGAGATTTCAAAGGCCACCACGTAGCCGCAGACCCGAAGTGTCCTGCTCGGCGACATTCTACCAAAACCCTGAGGAAGGGAATTGTCCGCCGTGTCCGAATATCGCGACGAAAGGAACGCAAGCAACAAGCCGAGCTTTTACGTGGCAACCAAACGTTGTCGATGACTCGGCGCAAGAGCCCCACCAGTACACAGTAACCACTCTCGGAGCCAGTTGTGATAGTTAATGGGGACTTCCCTCCAATACAAATTCAGCCGTTACCGAAGCGCAGCCATACGGCTACAAAGGAAAGGTATACAACTTTCTCAGAAACTTCGCAGTTGAAGAAAAATTCGTCCTGGTCCGGGGTTCGAACCCGGGAACACTGCTTCACCGGAGCAGTCGCTCTACCAACTGAGCTAACCGGTGCTAACCCCAAAAGCACAAAGTTACATGCAACAACATTGCCTCCCACGTTGCCACAGCGGACCAGATGCGCCACACTTCCTTCGCTTCTCAAAGTACAGCGCATCCATATAGGCTGCGTGCTCCCGGCCACAGTTGTATTATGGCCAACACCTTCGTTTAGGAACTTTTAGAGGGTACGGGGCCTGCCTAACGCGTCACGCACATCTGCAGCAAATACCGCTTACAGGCAGACTTAAGATACGACAAAGCCATTTCGGTTGCCATCTTCACCGACCGACGACTGGCATTTTAAGAACATCCAAAAAATTACTGGACCGCTAGCATGTCTCGGCCCCACGATTTCGTCGAATAATGGCTGGAAATGCTGTCGTCCCTTAAACAGCAACTTGTATGTTCCTAATTGACCCTAATTAAATATCCCATGCTCGTTTGAGGAGCCGGAACAGCGGTTCGAATCAATCGCATCGGATCGGATTTGTCCTGGCAGGTACCGTAACACGTAGCGACCATATTTTCACAGAGCGCCATGACTTAGCGCGATACAATTGCCGGCAGGCAAACAGCTATCGTTTCCCTTCTAGATGCAATATTAATTAACATGAAACACTGCGCGTCGCACGCAATTGACTGTTTATTCAGCCTCGGTGGCATGTGATTCACATATAGAGGGTAGGCGGAGAAGTACAAAACGCAGCTTTAAAATGTAATGCAAAATAGAAACAATATGGTAAACATATATAAGAACTTTTGAATCCTTTAACAGGCTAAGTTTAAACACCAAGTCTCTTCCTTTAACTTCATTATGGCCAAACAGGGATTGGTCAACCAGCCGTGCGCCTTTTCATCCCGTTTTAACTCCTATGTGTAGGACCTTCATTCTCCATGAAAAACGATACGCAGTGAGCGAAAGAGTGCTGACCGACAATAGGAAAGCCTGTATGAATCGCGCTTTGTGGCTCATATTGAAAATTTCCTTCGAATTACGTTAAGCGACCAAAACGAATTCCGTAGAGGCTAGGCGGCACTAACGTCAGGCAGCATAACTATACCACCATGCCTGTAAGAGAGTGCCTTTACGAGATCATCAACGCGCGCTAGCGCCATCCACGCATCACTTGAGAAGCGTTTTGCTTCTAGATAGAACAAATCACCTAACAACGCCCCTGAAGTGGTCTGTTAGCACGTTGTGTTTTTCCTGGACAGCTCCAGCGAACAAAACGTAAAGTCCTCAGCGAAAGGCAATATCCGTTTTCTGGAAGCAGTCTAGCAGTCACAACGTATACTCGGCAGCAATGGCACGAGGCCTGTCAAGGGCATCGGAGCGTCTTAATAAAACAGTTCCTCAGTCGCGGCGGAAAACGGCGCCTTCTTGGGCCGAAGCGACAACAGTTCGCGGACCCTGTCATTCTCGAGCGCTTCGTACCAGAAACTGTGATGCCACAGTGCCCTGCGTAGTGTCGTCGCGTCAAAAGTGCCTCGCAGGCGGAAGAATATCTGATAGCCATCCACGAACCAGTAAGCCTCCAAGTCCCACCAGGCCACGCGGTTACCAAGATCCACATGCCTCAGTCCCGCCGCTACAGCCAGCTCTCCCGTAACATAGGATGTCTTCAAACCTAGAGACGAAGGCAAGGCCTTAGATGCCAGCACGATGCTGTGCAAGTTGGGCAGGGTCATGATGATGGCACGTCCAGCACAAGACTTCCGCAGCATTGGTCCTGCTGCGGCGCTTGAATCTGCCTCCCTCGGAACGGCGTCTAGAGCACCACCCCGGGTCAGTGACGTCGTACTTCCAGTTCCGGAGGCTTTGACCTTGAGGGTACAATGCAGCGAGCGTCCATGTGGCTCGACGTTGTTCGTCAGGTACTGGAAGAGGACGAACGGCTGGACCATGATGTCGTCGTCAGTCTTGATGACGTAGAGGGCGCCGGAGCAATGTCGTTGAATCCACTGCATCCCCAGGAGCAACTTGTCGGGCGAAGCATCCTGGTTGCCGTTTGGGAGAAGCAACACGTCGCCCAACGCGTCGGCTTCTAGCCTTGTCCAGAAGGCGTGAACTGAGTCCTCCGGCGACTGCTTGACGAGGAACACTCCGGTCCAGTTGAAGAAGGCCTTGTCCCGCTCATCAAACAGAGAGTCCCGGATGGCCGCGCGCCGCTTCCATTCGTGGGGGCTGGAGTAGATGAGGAATATAGCGTACAGCGGGTACGCGCATTCTCGGCGCACGGCCCAGCCGTTCGTTGTCTGGGCGGTGTCGAAGGGAGAACTTTCCTGGAAAACGGAGTCGCCGCTGACTTTACTTACGAGTGTTTGCATATTTGCGGCTGCGTCTCTGCTGCTCCAGTAAGAAGTGATAGTGGCAAGCAGAAAGAGACACGAGAGATAGCGCATTCGAGTTTGCTTGGACGCCATATTCTTCTTCGTTTTCTTTTCCTATTTGGATTAATTTTCTGTTCCGCTCGTGCACGTTGTCAGGCATGCTGATGATGCTGATCGTGATGCGGCTCTCCCCCTCTGTGTACCTTGCCGTAGGGGGCGATGACTGTGTCCTACTATAAATACGAAACTCGCAAGCGCCCCTGATACCCGATACCTGATTTAATATCTGCTGCGGATCTTTGGACCCAAGATATTAAACTTATCTTTGGAATACTGCGGAGTGCTCGGCTTGAAGCACTCTGGCACGGGTCGGCCCGGTATTGCACTGCCTCCGGGATCGCCCCGGGGCATATCAGCGCGCGCCTTTTCTTTCTTTGCTCTCCTATCCTTTAACCCTCCTACCTTTAGCACGCGGCAGCTAGCGTGGTTCGGTTCGAGCCAGTAGGCAGGCCCGTGCACTTTCCTTTTATTTCTTCCTATCAACAACAGCAGTAGCAGCCACAGCCCCTACTGTTCTCCACTAGGAGGAGGTCACCACACGACTCTCTACTGGAGATCAGTGAGTGACACCCGAAGACGACGAAGCCAGGAACTGCGCTCATGACAGCAGAAAACAGAGGAACTTTGGCGCCATTTGCTATCTGTATTATCACTATTATCAACTTCATCAACTTTAGGGCATGGTCTGAAACCAGTGTGCAAGCTTCACTATAGTTATATCATTGCAGCCGAGAAGTTTTCTGTGTTAACTGCCATATTTCTTCAGAATTGTCTTTTTCTTTACTAATGCTCATTCATAACGCTTCATTGCATCTAATAATATTAGTTAAACCCTTCCCAGCTTCCTTAACCATCTATTCAATGCCGTTAGCCCTAAATGAGTATCGCCATTCCGTCTCTTTTTTGGGTCTGCTCCGAATTCATGGCCAATTCCTTGCTATGGGTAGGTGCCATTTCAGCAGGGGCCTGAAACAACAACAACAACAACAACTTTGTGGAAGTTCATATCGAGACCCTAGGTGGACGACAGCAACTACCTTGATACTCTTCCGCCGTGCACAAGAGTTTACAACCAACGTTGGGTTTCGCAACTAAGAGGGCGTCGTACGTAGGCAAATCTATTTTAATAAACGTTCCTCTCGCTGTTTGAGTTTGAGCGATGTGGCAAAGTACTGACATTTAGTAGTGCAACAAAAGCTCTAGATATACTGCTGTTACGAGCGTGTGACTCACTTTTCAACGTGACACAGACAGCAACATTGCGCTTTCGGGGCTGGGGTATTGCCATTAAGGATACCATGACCTCCTTGCCGAGATTTTAGGTCCAGATGTGGGCAGGTATTTTGACTTTCAGCAAGCAAGGATATATTTACCAGGAAACGTTTCTCGTCAGTGCTAATGGCATAAAAGAGCGGCCTATAAATGTACAGTCGTGAAGCAAATTTTTGCGACGTGTGTCGATAGCTTTTTGCGCACTGCTGACATTTCGTAAAATGTCTCTTTTGGAATGCCATTTGCGTCATTCCACATAGCTTTCACACTTCGCTTCCATTAACATTCATTCTGTTGGTTACTTAGCGCCTGCTGTTTTATTTTATCTTCAATTCTGTTTTCATGCTTCTGCTCAAAGTTCGCTGTGTTCTCGCTGACCTCAGCGGGAATGGCACATACCGCGAAGTAAGATTGGTCGCGGTCTGGTGCACTCCCAAACTATGCACTAGGGTGATTAAGGAGAGTGTGAAGGGACTTAGGATGTTTAATTTTTTCCCTTCTTTCGCCTTATTTTTGATACTTGGCAAAAACAAAAACTCAGTGCAGCGCTCTTTTGTGTTCCTTTGAGCACAAGTGTGGCTTGCTTGGAGGGAACAGTTTTCAACCCCCGGGGCACAATAATTTCATTTCAAATATATAAGTCCGGGCCCTAAACCTTTCCTTGTGGTTGGTGGCGGTGTTTATGTACAGGCGAGATTATACTTGCAGTGGCCTGTCGGCAATTGCTCCGCCTCTGTAGCTGTTTTAAATGATATTATCTCTACAACTGTTTCACAAGTTCAGCGTCCTCTAAAATTTCTAGCGCAAAAAGACGAGGACACAAGAAACTGAGTGGACAGGACACAGCGCTACTAGCAACTAAGGCGGATAAGATTATCAAGACGATTCATAAGTTTCTTGGTGTTTTCTTTCTTTTTGGTTGTTAGGAATGATTACTGCATAAAAGCAATGTTTTTTTCAATGAAAATGGAGTTCTAGTAGTGCTGGGTCCTGTCCACTTTGTTTTTGGGTCCTCGTCTTTTTTTGCACTAGAAATTTCGGAAAACCTTTACTAACTAGCCTACACGAATGTCCTCTAAAAAATGCAACAGCGGTTGTCACACTAACCGGCGCTCACTTCGCCAGCCCAGAGGTTGCACGATGTGAGAGACGTCTTCGCAGGAAAATCTCAATCCCCTCAGGCTTTCCCGGACGGAAAACTAATATTTTGATAACTGAGAACACAAGCTCACTCAGGCGATGGCTGCTGAATGAAACTGACACTCGTCAAGCAGTGTCGAGCATGCCGTTCCATCTCCACGGCTGCAATCTAAACTGAGCTCGTATTCCCAACACTGCAACAACGCGACGGCGTTAGAACGGCGTTCTTATCATCGCGACGCGACGCGAGTGTCGCAATGAGTGCGGAAGAGTGAAATAAACTGCGGTCTTTCTCATCTCTTGTGCCACTACAGTGCATCATTAAGGCGCAGACAGACAGCTGAAGAGAGATAGAAGCTCGGGACCTCCGTCGTGGTGCTCCAGTTTTTCAGCCGCTGCTGCTGGACACCGTTAGTGTCTCCAACAAGAATCGGCAGAGACGTGAGTTGGCCCTTTGACCTCAGTTTCCCTTGCGCCGTACAATTTGCGCGTCGTCATCGTCATCAACAACAACCTGAATCGGACGACCGCCCCGCCTGGACTAACATAAAATGGACGACGAAAGGTACTGAAGGGACATTGAAAGGCGCAGGTCAGAATGCTTGCCTTACTCGAAAAGGTGAAACCAACGCAAATTGAACAGTAAAAGTGGAATGAAAACGTTTCATTCTGTTATTTACCCTTTGCAACTCCGTACTAGGTATGCGCATGTGTAAAGTCACGTGATTCTACTTACGTTTCTGCTTTGTGGGATGAGCTGTCGGCCCACTTTTCTCGTATTCTTGCTGGATCCGCTTTTACTTTTACTAAGACTAAGCTCAGACTTACTTTGGGTTACGGTTTTACTGAGATAAGCATTTACTTTTACCTTCCACAGCATGCCAATGGATGGAATCAACTCGGTCTCATCACTTGTATGCCGTACCCCGAGAAGCAGCATACGATATACAGGTACGTACAGTATATCAGCGTTTGGCCAAATGTTTTAGGAGAATCCCCCAAGGTGGAGTAGATTTGTAATAATAGAGGTTAGCTAAGCTGGTAGAGCGACTGCTCCGGTGAAGCGGTGGTCCTGGGTTCGAACCCCGGAACGGGATGAATGTTTCTTTAACTACGAAGTTTCTCTGGAAGCTGTATATAGCTCCCTTTGTAGCCTGCGCTTGGGTAGACGCAATGACTAATTACTCTCTTGTTATATATCAGCGTTTCCTTAGCACAAAATCCTAGACTGCTTTTTACGAACTCGTAAACTGCTTGGTCTTTTCCTACGTCATTCGATATTACAAGAGTGTCAACAAATCGTCGAGTATTTGCAAAGATTTTTATGCGGGTTTCGGTCCGTTTCGCACATGGCATTACTGCCTAAGTTACAAACGCAATAATGTCCTCAGTTGTGTTTTTGGTGCCTTCTCCCCTTAATTGTTAGCGTAGATGTCGTGATTTATTCACTACCAGCGTGGTTATCAGGTGGTGGAATATTTAATATAATAACAGGAAAGGGAACTTCCGAAATCTGTGTAAACAGCAGGCCGCGCGAACGTGTATTTTGACCTAAGTATCAGATCTGCAGCATATTGTACTGAAGTTGTGAAAAAGCTTACCTTGTGTTGTTGTGAGGTTAATTTTCAGAACTACAGCTATTTACCTTTCTTTCGCGCGCTCTAGTCTGCATGCGAAAAACACCTTAAAGCCGACGTGCTGACTTATATGACAGTCCAATTTCTTTTTCCTGCTCGCTGACTTGAGCGCTTGCTTCCCAAGCCACTGGCCCGGATCTTGTGGCCAGCAAGATTCAGCTGTTAATTCATGAAATCCCTTATATGTATACATTTTTACTTATCTGTGACCGGTTACATGTGCCAGATCTATTTTGACCCTCCATCTGTACAGCTGTACATATGCACTGTTCAAAGCACGATCTACGCTTGCTCTGCCCCTGTAATTATGCCGTGTACGGCTGCACCTGCAGAAAGCCCACCTCGCAAATACGCGTCTAAGCAACGCGGATTACAGAGGAGCAACAATGTGTTCAGAAACCTACATGTTAGTCTCGTAGAATACATGGGCCTCTTCGGGAGATCCGTTAAGAGAACCAAAACGAAAAAATGTACAGCTACTGCACTTAATAGGCAGTAGGTTAATCCAGACGTAGCATGGATAACCTTGGAAGCTTTTTCCGTCCTTATGTACGGATTCCAGCAATTTCCCTCACACTTTTTTTTCACTCATAAACACCGATATGCTTGCGCTGACCTTCAACAAGAGCGCGGGTACAATTCTTCTCTGCCACTTATAGTCTGTAACACGGCACGCCATTTGGCCGGCCTTGTTACAACGATGAAAACACTTTTGTTCGGTGCGTGAGTGCCTTTCCTGCTCCCATCAGAACCGTGCATGACAACCACCGACCTTCGTCACGTCGCCAACGTGGCACTTAGGTCTTGTAGTGGACACGTCACGCAATGCGGCCCCGTACAACGCTGCCTGCGGCCCTATAGCTCTGGCGTGTCCAACACATTGCATGGCTGAAGTGGAGATGGCTGTTCATTTATTAAACAAGCAGGAAAATCGAGGGACAAGGAGGTGAACACATGGGGCACCAGGGACCGTGCGCCTGTGAGTCCATGCCGTCTGCTGTCCTCGCGCTTAGGAGAACATCTCTCTTTGCCCGTGGCCCAGCCATTTTGTAAGCTCTCAAAACATAGTTGACTCAGCATACTTCGCGAAACTCACGTCCAGCATCCTGAGGAGAAAATTTTGAAAACTGTAAAATTGTAAAGTACTGTTATGTAAATACTGAAGGTAATGGTCCATTCTTCTGATGTGTAGAAAAATCTTTCTTTTAAAGTGCTTCCATCAATCGCATCGAACTGTTAAGACTGCCATAAAAAAAAAACCAATGGGGAATGCTTTTGACGACAGCAAAAATGTCAACAGAAAAAAAATACAAGACTACCGTCGGGTGATCCATGAGTACATAGATTGTTATAGCGAAATCTTACATTATATGAAAAAATTGAGTTCATCAAAGGTTTCCCTCTCAAACTTGCTTTTGTCCAGAATTGTTGGGTATGATATTACATTGGAACGCTATTGGACTTCGAGCGACGGCTTATGCAGCGAATAAGAGAATAGACCCATTGCATTAATATGATGTCCAACATGTAAACTTCCATTAAATTTCATCAAAAACCCTCTTGACATGCTGAACAAGGAGCGGCCGGGTGGTAAGTTAATAGATAGCAAAAGGTCCAATCCTTAACCAAGTGCCTCTGCCCCCTGGTATGAAAGTATGAATCTATGGCATATCTAGTGGTTACAGTTTATAGGGTGCATATTAAGGTCTCTTTAAAATTAGGCACAGTTCTGGCAGAAATTCTTCCGAGCAAAATGCAGTCGTTTAATATCGTGCAGCGATGGCGGCGACAGTTCTGCTGAAGCGGTGCGTAGGGATGTTAATGAGTGCCACTCTGTCATGGAATTCTCTCTGCCTTTTTTTTTTCACGTTACTCTCAAGTGCGCGTCGCAGGTACATTTTATTACTTCGTGTATGTTATATTCCGCGAACGTTGGTTGCTTTTCCCCTACTCTTCTTTACTTTTCGTCTCTGTCCTGTTCCAGTCAAGATCTACAAGATCTGTCATGTTTGCTACTTGCATTAGTTCATTCAAAAATGAACTATAGCAAAAAACACTTCGTGGCAGTGGGACAATTTCATTCGGGACCAAGGGATAGCCATTCTTTTTCTCGTGTTCTGAGTTTCTGCTTTTTACGCTAGAATCAATGGCATGCTTTTTCGCTTTATCATGTCCTACCATCACTGGTGTAAAAGTCAGATTTGCCTCGCTGCATAAAAGAATCAGTTTCGGGCCTTATGTACAGAGACGAAACGATCGGGACCGATGAATACTGTTAAGGTCTACAACAAAGAAATATACGTCTGCATTACCAATGCCCACTCCGACAAAGCAGCAACTACAGTCCGTCCATTGTGCGCTTTCCTGAACTCCCTAACACCATGATAGCTAAAACCGCACAAATGCAGAATCTGAGCTCGTCCCGGCATTCCGAACGCCTATTTCCTGGGCCTGCAATCTTCAGTCAGACGCGTAAGTGTTCACTCAGTTTTTCGAGGCAGCCCGCTAAAAAGAAATCAAAACGCTTCTATAAAGCTAACACAAACGTGATACAATTGTCGCTAAACCCAGACACGTTATTCAATGTCGGCAGTCCTGTGCTGCTCCGGCGCCCTGTGAAATGTTGTTCAACTATATGCCGTCTCATGCAGCACTCTGGTAGCTTGGAGACACAACATGAGTTCCCTGCATTTCACATTGGGTCTGACACGGAGCGGTCATAGCGTATGCACGGCCTGAGCCGCTTCTCCCCGCCCTGGTCGTCTTGGGGGACGTTATCCTCGGATGTCGTCCTGCTGGGAAACTCGCCGAGCTGCACCATGGGCCTCTCCAAGAGCGGTTCGAGGAACAGGTGCTTTCCCGTCAGGGGCCTGTAGGTGGTGTCGATGGCGGCGGACATTCCAGAACCCACACTGTGCATCGACTGGGTGCTCGTGGTACGGGACAAGTCCTGCGGAAAGTAAGCGGTGAGGAGTCATCCCGTTAGCAAGGGTGAACAGTGTTACGGGATGGTAAAATATATACCACCAAGAGCGATGTCAGTGCACGTTAAAGATCCCCAGGTGGTCGAAATTATTCCGGAGCCCTCCACTACGGCACCTCTTCCTTCCTTTCTTCTTTCACTCCATCCTTTATCCCTTCCCTTACGGCGCGGTTCAGGTGTCCAACGATATATGAGACAGATACTGCGCCATTTCCTTTCCCCAAAAAACCAGTAAAAAAAAGAGTAGACAGCTGGACTAGTTGGTGATTTGTAACACCGTGAGGCATGTTTACAGAGAAAAAAAAAAGTAGCCAGAGGAAGAGTAAAGGTTCGTTGTGTTTGCTGTCCTTCTGGCCGATGCTTTTTTGCCGGAAACATGACTCACATGAAATTTGTATTGCACCCAGTCTTGGAGTCTAGCCTGTGGTATGTACATGACAGACGTGAAAAATACAAAAAATGCCAACTGGTACTGATATATACGTATCGAGCAAAAACTGAGCGAACGCTGGAGTTAGAATTGTTGGTTGGTTGGTTGGTTTTTTTTGGGGGGGGAAAGGAAATGGCGCAGTATCTGTCTCATATATCGGCGGACACCTGAACCGCGCCGCAAGGGAAACGATAAAGGAGGGAGTGAAAGAAAGGAAGAAAGAGGTGCCGTAGTGGAGGGCTCCGGAATAACTTCGACCACCTAGGGATCTTTAACGTGCACTGACATCGCACAGCAAACGGGCGCCTTGGCGTTTTGCCTCCATAAAAACGCAGCCGCCGCGCTCGGGTTCGAACCCGGGAGAATTGCAAGCGTGAAATAGATTCTAAGAAAGTGGTAACTGTAGGTAAAGCAAACAAGAAGGCGTTCGAACCCGCTATGTCAGCTTTCCTTAGGCTGCGCATTTGAACGCTTTACGACAAATCGTTGCGTCACAATTTTGGCACGAATGTCGTCGGGATAATTCGCCTCACATGGAGGTCAGCCAGTGGTGAGCATATGTAGAAAAACGACATGTATATAATTCTCTGAAATGGCGGTGCTCGGTTTGTTGTGTGGGTCATACGGTCACTTGATGATGTCAACCTGTTTTTCTTGCCATCTCTGGGATTTTCTGTTCAGTCTGCGAGTACACACACGCATATTCACACACACACGCCGCCGGCTTTTCTCGTAAGTAGTAATGCCTTCACATTAATATGCTCACACGGGACACCGTGTCAGTGTCACGTGCGCTCTTTTCCAATGCTGTATCCTTTGCACAGTGTTGCCTAAGCAGTCTTTTCGCAAGGGAAGTTCCTGATTCTAGCAACCTCTAGTGCGTGAAAAACGCACTCGGATCTGCGAACTTACTTCAGGTCCGAGCTCAGCACGTTTCCTGATGTATGACACCAGGGCAAATATCAGCACCACCACAGTGACGCCGGCTGCGATGGTGACGACGATGGCCAGGGTCTTCGACACTGCGTTCAACGTCGGCAGACAAACAAGTGACGAGAAAGGCCATTAAGATGTAAAATGTGCAAAATCCGTTTTCCCCTCTCCCCCGCCGTGGTGGCTCAGTGGTTAGGGCGCTCGACTACTGATCCGGAGTTCCCGGGTTCGAACCCGACCGCGGCGGCTGCGTTTTTATGGAGGAAAAACGCTAAGGCGCCCGTTTGCTGTGCGATGTCAGTGCACGTTAAAGATCCCTAGGTGGTCGAAGTTATTCCGGAGCCCTCCACTACGGCACCTCTTTCTTCCTTTCTTTCACTCCCTCCTTTATCGTTTCCCTTGCGGCGCGGTTCAGGTGTCCGCCGATATATGAGACAGATACTGCGCCATTTCCTTTCCCCCAAAAACCAATTATTATTATTTCCCCTCTCACAACTTCTGGAAAATTCAAAATGCCTTCACATATCTCTCTTTCGCGCCTTCGGGCAGTCGCGTGTTTTGATGCAATTATGAGACTTCAAGAACGCAGTAGAAAATAGCACTTTGAGAACGACCGATCACAAGCACTTTCTAGATGCACCCTGTGGTCAGAGAAGGCTGTAATGAGCGTTAACCTTTTAACAAACATGAAAAGCACTTCGCATGCCTCTTAATGAACGAACGGCGTTTATGAGACACTCCTGCTGTTCCGGTGCTGGACACTGGGACGAACGCCACATATTACACACACCACATCTCTACAGCTCCAATGACCGAAGGAAAGAGGCGTGTGCGAGCTTTTGACTTTGACAGATGGTCATCAATCAAATCCATTCCAATCTAATCTAATCTAATGCAATCCAACTTATTTTCAGCATCAACATCTATGGACAGTGATGTTGCGGGCAGTGGTTAAAAAGCCTCAAAATAGGGCTTGACAGCGTCCACTGACCGACAACTCGACAGCGACGCAGCAGAACAAATAAATATACAAACAAAATACCAAAATTAAGAAAAGAAGTTATACAAAGAATAGATGAGTAAAGCTTTACACGGGAGAAATCATAACAGAAAAACATCAACATTATCACACTGGAAGGCAAATCTATACAAATAGCTAATAAATAGTGCTAAGTTGCTTATGTAAAGAGGCCAAAGTATAATAATAGTATAATAAAATGTGGAATACAAATATACATGTATAATCAATGAATAGGTAAGTTTAGAAGTTGGTAGCGCAGCATCTGACCACCATAGCTCGTGCGACTGCGTGGAACCTCGCAAATTTCATTAAAGTGAGTGCCACGAATATTTCTGTTTGGTTTAAGATACTCTTCTTCAGCTTGACTTATCGACGCTCGAGCAACTCATCGCCTTAATTTGTCTCACCAAAAACGAATAAATCTATGTAATGTTACTTACTACAGTTCTCGTCGCTAAGGTCTCCACAGTTATTCTCGTTATTGCAGGTCAGCTCGCGCCAGATGCAGAACTTGTTACCGCACTGGTACTCGCCCTGGTAGCAGCCGTCGAAGTGGAGGCCTGCGCACGCCAGGATGGAACCAGGCCATATATCTATTGCTCATATATATACCAGGTGTTTCAGAGAAGGTGAACCAGAAGTTTAAAAATAGGCTTCTTGAGGTATGAATGTGGTTTCTGCAGCACAATAATCGTGTGTTGGCGAACATAAGAAAAGAGGTAAATAATGTTAAATAGTTAGCCACTTAACTAATTTTCAATAATTAGCTTTTTAACTATTCGAGGTGGGCGCCTGGTTGCAATTAGGAGTTTGTAGCCTGTCGTTAGTAATAGCCATATCAGTTTTTAGAATTCGAAAACGCGATTACCCTCGGCGCTGTGGATCGACAAAATTCGGCTATTTCGGCTAGTTACGTGCACTGGAGGTGTTGCTTTGCCTGCATGATCCGACGACTTTTGCTTCTAATTAACTAATTACTCTATGTGAATCAAACGTTTTGTTGGATTAATTCTCACTCATCAAACACATTTCAATCCATTTCAAACTTTTTTTTCCACTCCTTTGTCTATTTTCCCACTATTTTGTCGTCCACGGTTGTTTTCCCGTACGCTCACTATATCGACGTCCGCGCTATTTCGACGGTTTTTCGACATTTTTGGCTCTAATTAATTAACTGCTCATCCTATCGACAGCAAATTTTGTCGCGCATCACCCTCCCATCATCCTCTATCGATTACAATTATTCGTTTGATCCTAACTCTTCTGAGAACGACACAACGGTTGCGGACACTTTTTGTGGACGCGCACGCACCGACATAGCCAAGTAATGCTTTCGCATAAAAAAAAAAAACAAATCTTAAGCACGCAGGTGATGTGGTGTGGTGAACGGGACGGACTCACTCTGCCTGTACGAGGTGATCACCATCTCGAAGGCCTTGCGCTCGTAGTTCCAGTCGTGACGCGAGGTGACCAGCTGCACCTGCATCTGTGGGCTGCTCACCCAGTGGGCCTCCTTGCCGCGGGGGTCGTCCACATTTCGACAGAAACGCCGCGCGTCTCGTTGGTCGGCCCACACCTGCGCTGGACGACGCCACCTGGTGTCTTATACAGTGCGCAACCGTACCGTTAGCACGAAGTTAAGATCGACCCAGAAGCTGGCTCTGCCGATCAGAGCACGCTACTGGTGCTTCATCGGCGTGGAGCTTCGTGGTGAAGTCAATAGATGGCGGCGCGACTTAGCGTGCTAATACTATGCTTCAACCCCAGGAAGGCCACCGGCAGGTGGGAGCATTCTGCCATGGCAGTTGATTAAGTAGCGGCGCCATCTGTTGAATGCACCATGAAGCTCCATCCTGACGAAGCACTACCAGCGCGCTCTTATCGGCGAAGTCGGCTCTGCTATTCTTCACGGCTAAAGCACGTAGGCTTAAGGCACATTAGTAAATCTATTGAATATTGTCGAAAACAAGGGCACACGTAACCAAGGTGACCAGAATTTTCCTGCTGGCCAATCAAAATGTCGTACAAGTCGGCTTGGGCCATGAAGGACTTGTGGTATGTAGAGTAAGAAAAGTCAAGGGTTCGAGGCTAATACGTGGTGAGCAATAACTATCGCTCTCACTTACCTATATAAAAAAAAGCCTTAGCTTCATTTTCCCGCGCACTGAAAAAATCAATGGCACCCATATAGACGTACACTGTCATTGGCTGTCGTGACCGCCGCTAAAGCTAGGATCATTTCGGAGCAGTGATACTGTATTTGAGTATCGCTGATGACACCCTTTGAGCTGCAGTGATTAGGAAGGAAGGCACAAGACGCATGTGCAAGTCTGTGTCAAATATATGTAGACCAACGAGTCTGCTTCGGGGCCATCCATCACTGGTCGTTTTGCGTCGCTATAGGGCTCCGAAGCTTTCGATGTTAAGAGGGGAACTATAGCCCTGACTCCTCCTAGGCTTGGAGCCTAATTTTCAGGGGGGGGGGGGGGGTACAAGGGTACATCAGTGTAGTCCAGCAACAAATCTGTTGGCTGATAGATTCCTTGCAAAAGTGTGTGCGCCACATGTTTGTCAAAGAGCAACGACGTGTCATAGAGTATCTCTGCGCTCCCTGCTGCTGCGTGGTATCAGTTTTCTGATAGGTGCAAGCTTTCCCCTGGTTTGTTGCTCGGATTCTACGAGGCGAAAGGATTAGAAAAGAATATTTACCCCCCCCCCCCCCCCTAGTGCAGACACAGAAGCGCGTCAGTCATGGCGTGCTTTCGCCAGACCACCATTGCGAAATTGAAATGATATCGTCGCCAGTACCTCCAGGTAGGATAGGCAGGTCATGGGCAGGTCCAGGAAGGAGATGCTGTACAGGAGGTTCCTGTCCACGCGGGTCGTGACGTTCACCGTGCAGTTGAAGTCGTGGTCGATGTTGTGCTTGGTGGCCCTGAGCACTACCGCAGACTCCAGTCCGGCCACGCCCACCGTGATGGCGGCGGTGTGCGAGGACCCGCACAGGTCGTCCATGTAGTCTGCGAGGAAGCGCCATTCTAATAGCTGCAATAATTTTTCAGCACACCGAGCCAAAAAGAAGGTTTCTGGGATAAGGTGGCCGTAGTTGGCACAGGATAGGGTAAATAGGAGAAATATGGGAGAGGCCCTTGTCCTATAGTGGGCGCAGTGAGGCTGATGATGATGGTTATGATGATGCGCTGAACTGGTTAATCATATGAACAGTTTGAATATAAATTTTATGCTTAGCTATTAGACTATGGCCACAGAAAATCTGCTATCAGTACTGCCATAAGGTGCGTTATTCGTAACCATAGACGTCTTTTTGCCTTTTGTATGACCCATGCATAGAAACGCCAGTCATTAGGTAAAAAGTTTTCTGGGATAAAGTGGCCGCAGTTGGCACAGGATAGGGTAAATAGGAGAGATTTTGGAGAGGCCTTTGTCCTTCAATAGGCGTAGTCCTGGCTGATGATGATGGTGATGTTGATACGGTGAATTGTTTAATCATATGAACGATTTGAATATAAATTTGATCCCTAGGTATTACACATTGCCCACAAAAAAATCTGCTATCAGTGCTGCCACAAGCGGCCTTATTCGCAACCATAGGCGCCTTTCTTGCCTTCTTCGTGACCCATGCATAGAAACGCCTGTCATTAGGTTTGCTGGTTCGTGGTGAGCGGGAGGCGACAAGGCATAATTTTCGGTTTCTCTATCAACGCTATAAGCACGACAGTAATGTGCCTTTAAGTTACCAACAGTGGCGGAACTTTGGTGCACTTCAAATAAACTTAACCCTCGTGTAAGAAAAGACATAAAATACATGGCCCTATGACTTAAGAAACCAGTCTTTAATACTCCTTAGCGAGCTTGGTGAATTAAAAAAAGAACACGATAACATGCTAAGCCAAGAATATGTGAACAGCGTTTTTTAAACATGGATATGATTGTTTTTTTCTTAATATGGCCATAAAGAAATCGCACCACTGTATCTTATTTTAAAAGTACCTAGGCAGTGACATTTCGTCGTGGCTAAATGCTTAAGGATCCAAAGAAAACGTGACGATCCAAACAAGTGCAAAAGCATATCCTAAACAGCAGTGTGCCTTGTGCCAGCCTCTTTGCGGAACGCACGTCAGTGGGGCGCATAGTGAGAGATCCCAAGGACACGATGCGGCCTATGTATTGTTGCTTATCGCGCTTCGTGTTAAACGTGAATCTTTATAGCGCGCTCCGTCGCCACATATCTGCGCCGGCGCTATCGTTAGTGAGTAACGTGACATAATAAGTCAAGGCGCTGGAAAGGTCGCCTCCTATCAACTGCCCTGTCGAGATGTTCCTTAGCCGTTCTCAGTACTTAGCTTTTATTGGGACCCGGAAGACACACCTACAAGGAAAACTATGGGATGGCAATTAACGCACAAACTATGAGCATTCTGAGCAGGCAAGAATGTATATGGGCGCCAATACCGGACCTCTCGTGGGAGCACTTGTATTTGTTGTTGTTGTTGTTGTTGTCCTCAAGAGGATAATGGCGCATACCCACTGCGGGGGATTGGCCAAGACACAGGCGGTGACTGACAGCTGCTCAAAATGGCAAAAAATAAAAATAAAACATTAATAGCCTAGAATTGAAAATAAGAATGCAGATTTGTTGTTTGAAATTAAAAAAAAAACAACCACTGTGAGATTGGTGACTGAAAAAGAGAACGGGGATAACCGTGACTTGTTTAGGAAGCTCTGGAGAATTTTGAGATGAATTTTGTAGACGAGTAGCCCTCTTATTTTTATTCTTATTCTTCCAGAGCCGCCTATATTACCCCATTGTGGTGTGTCGGAGCGTTGCCAGACATTGGGACAGTGCTAAGGGGTAGCCTTATAAATAGGTTGAATTGAAAATAGAAATGCTTCTAACGTTGCCGGACCAGCCGCGATGATGGCGATTCAAGGATGCCTGCAGCTACGGAAGCATTAAAAAAAGCCAGAAAGATGTTTGTAGTTTTTTCTGCTTTAGGACACGCAAAGCGCACGCGTAGAAATATCCACCCATTCGCCTTTTCTTTTCTGCTGTTCTGTCTGTTCCGTTTAGTAGCCGAGTGGAGTTGAGGTGTTGAATGCTACAGGTGGGGTTAGCCTTGCTTTATCTGCCGGCAATTGCTCCACCGTAGCGTCCCTTCTATATTAACAATATCCTAAATACTGTCGCATCTACCCCGTTATGCGCACAGTCTCTTATAATTGCTCACATTCCCCTCCCGCAGTCACCATCTATGCACACAATCACTTCACACAGTCCACATCACAGTCCACTCCAGAAGTCACCATCTATGCACATATTCAGTCACAGTGGAACAGAGGCCATTGTAGTGCCACACTCCATACACACATTCACTCACAGTATACAGTATAGTCCACTCCAGAAGACATTATCTACGCACACATTCAATCACAGCAGGCCATAGCCTAGTGGAGTCTGTATACCTTCTACTATAGGGTTGCATACGTGACTCTGTTGATGGAGCTAGCTTCTTGTCAGCCGTCAGAAAGCCCACATGGCTTCCACGCAAGCCTTGACCGCAGTCGAATGAACAGGTATACATACACTCGGCAGTTGAATAAGTTTTAAACCAAACAACCAAGAACTCTTTGATCGTTTTTTTTTCTTGCCAACGCAAGTGTGCGCGCACACCGATTGTACGAGCGTTAAGTTTACCGTAGTATAGCGTAGCGGTGTGGGTCAGCAGCCAGTACCCGCCAGTTTGCGCTGCTGATTCGCACATCCTGCTCGCACTATCGGCTGCTTTTTTACGCTGATTCGTCGTCTTGCGCGTGGCACGTCCCCTTGCGCAGCGCCGACTTATCAAAAAATTTTTCGAGGCATCTAGCGTTGCTTTGGGGAACTTAGTAAAGCCAACTACATTTGAAATACCTGCTGGGTAGAATAGCAGAGTCATTGAGTTTCTATAATTAAGAATCGCTTTTCCAAACCAAGAGATAGAGACGCACGTCGTCAAGTTTCAAGGCACCACCAGGAATGGCTGTCTGGAGTTCTCACTTCTTTTTTCTCTCACTCGATGGCATATGTATTATTAAAGGACACTGCAGATTATTTTTGGGAAACAGCTTCGCATGACAAAGATATTAATTATGTGGGCATAGATGTGTTTTTCTGTTTTAAATAAGGTTGCAATTCGGCGAGTGTGGAAGTGTGCGGTGTGCGTGAATTCGTAAAGCGTTTGAGCCATTGCTTTTATGTTTGTGAACTATGGGTTTTTAAGTATACGCACAAATTTTCAGATTTTTCTCGATAGAATAACCATAATTCGCGTCTGAAGGCGATAAGCATAGTATATTGTTCGGCTCTCGTTTAGCACTAAACTCTTGCTTCACGTTCTTCTTTTTGTTTCTTTTATTTCTTTTGGTAATTCATGCTTCCTTGATTTTCTCGTTTGTTAACAGGAAACAACGGAAGTTTAATATAAGTTTCTCGCCATCAACGTCTTGCCATTACGTATTCTTCTCTTTTTTTATGGCATGTGCAGCTTTTTTTACGAACATGATTAAACGAAAGATCTCGCTGTAAGCCGGCGATGAGCTTATGCACACTCTGTACGCCTTTCTTTTTTCAGTAAAACCATACTATTGATACTATTCTCATTTCTGCTCCCCGAACAACTTTTATAGCAGTCGGGTTAAGCACTAATTCAAACCCCAAGAGTGCCATTACGAAATGGATCTTGCCACTGTAAGCCCTTCGCTTCTTTCAACGTCCATGTCCCATGTCTACCAATATTTAGGCTCCCCAAATAACACTATATTTCTATTTGCCGAAGTTAAGAATACATGCAATTCCACAACAGAGCAGCCTATTGAAGCTTTACGTGAAGTAGAACGTAAACGCCGACTGACACAGGCAAAAATGATATAAAGGCAGATGATACAAAGCGTTTTGTGTATGTTGTGTCGTTTTGTATATTTCTGCGTCTATGTCTCGTAGCGCATGACGTTTTACATGATGCTGAGCCGACGCGCTCCACTGTCGATTCAGTCTGATTATAGTCTTATTGATCTGGAATTTATCGACCCATAGCTCAAAGTAGGCGCGCTCAGAAGTGAAGAGGTAGTTCAATGACGCTAACGGTAAAGGAAAAGAAGCTGGTTAAGCGGACAGCTTTTGGGCTGATCTAATGTTTACTGTATTTAATTTCACTGTCTTTCAGTGACACAGGTGCGCATATAACGAGGTGTGGACCTCGAGAAAGGGTTCACAGCCGCCAGGTTAGGTAGACGACACAAAGATGTCACGGCCGCAACACCGTTGAGAAGAAAACACTCATCTGCACCGGAAACCGACCTCACAGAGCTGTCAACCACTCGCGATTACGCCTTCACACTGAAAGCTTGGAAGACGCGACTGTCGAAGAAAAGGAACTGGGTCATCCATTCAGGCAACGGTTGTACGAAAGTTTAAAAAAAGAGGCGCCTCAAGTCGTCGTGGTTACTCACAGACGGCTGACTTGGTCGGTCGGTCGCCGTTCACTCCGACAAATCCACAGGTAACTACCAAACCCGCCAACAACAAGCAGACGGCCGGGAAACGGGAGAACGGCGTCGCCATGTTTTTCCTATTATCGTGTGCCGTAAGTGGACGTCGTCGCCTCGTGGACAGCGTCAGAGCAACGACGCGCACTATCTCTCCTCGAACTCGGTGAAGGCCCCGGAGCTGCCGCCTACCGATAAGGACGGTACCCCCCCCCCCCCAACACACACACACACACACACACACACACACACACACACACACACACACACACACACACACACACACACACACACACACACACACACACACACACACACACACACACACACACACACACACACACACACACACACACACCACACACACACACACACACACACACACACACACACACACACACACACACACACACACACACACACACACACACACACACACACACACACACACACACACACACACACACACACACACACACACACACACACGTTTGTACACTCCTCCGCTTTTGCGATGCGCTGCTGTTCCTCCTTTGAAGTCGCTTACCTCTTGCCTTGCTGTGACGTAACATTATCGGCAGCGAAGAGGTTGAACGGAGACATGCTGGCGGAGAGGTTCTCTTGAGGTCTTTTATTTTGCCTCTTTTTTTTTCATCTTTTTGTCGACCGCGGTCGTGGCAGAGGACGGCGAGAAAAGGTTACGTGACTGAAACTCTACTTGAAGACCTATTGCCGACTTCTAGTGGCAATAGCGCTGATGGACACAAGACTATTGCTGACGGCAATAGCACCTGGCTTTTTTGCTCCTGACTACTAATGTAGTAGTATAAAATAGTATGGGCTTGCTAAGGGAAGGACGGTTATAAGCACTGGCTGTTTCTCGAATGCAGGACACCTCAACCGCGTCGTTGAGGGAAAGGGAAGGCTGGATAGAGAAACAGTCTTCAGCGCACAAAGTGGGGGGGGGGGGGAAGGTAGTGGTATGGTTTCTTGACGACAGTGATGTCAGTGATGATGAAGGCCGTCAACATTGAAGGCAAGCCCAGTTTTCGCAGCTTCCTAATCGGTAATGTTGTCCGAAAATATCGCATGTAAAAAAATGCGCTTTTGAAAGCTTGCTAAGTTGGCTTTCCTGCATTGCGTATATGTAAAACTGCGTCTCGGATTTTTTTATGCGTCAAATGCAGACGCCGTTTGTGTATTTGGTGGTGTAGAAGACATTAACTTGATTTAAGCAATGATACCACTCACAGGGGTGTCATTTTGTTAATATTGTAGTGTGGAAAAGCCAACTCAATGAGCTTTCAAATGCATATTTCTGATGTCCGATATTTCGAACCACATTGCCGATCAAGAAATGAAAAACTGAGCTAACTTAAAAATGTTGACGGCCTTCAGTTTCGGTGCGTAATATTACCCTTTGAAATCAAAAATAAAGAAGTTTGTCAGTTTTTAGTCAACTACCTAATTATTAAGCTCTATAACCCGTGTGGTGTTCGCCTGGGTGTAAAAATTCACGTGCACAAACCGCACAGACGTCCCTATCGCAGATCTTAAAGCAAACCTGTAAACGTTAAAAAAAATCACCCTGCATACAGTTCAAGAACAGAAGCAAGCAGATTCAAAGGCTGTAGTAGAGTTCACTCTACTAACGCCATCCGAGGCAGTGAAGTTTGTAGTTTTTCTAGACCATGAGAGCGCGCCCACTTTAAGCCACACCACTTCAAATGCGTCTCCTCATTGTGGTCATTTCCTCAAGACAAGCCTAAGAGATTAGCAGGATCAATCGCATGAGACCCAACCACCGCTCCACTCTGATTACTCGCGACCTCTAATGTGCGAATTAACTGTCTTAGCCAAAAGTAACCAGGCTTCCCGGTTTGCTTCTCAGTTGTATAGCGGAACATTTATTTATTTATTTATTTATTTATTTATTTATTTATTTATTTATTTATTTATTTATTTATTGTTAACAAATACAAAGAATAACTATATATACAAATTGCAAGTACACATCACTGCAGTCGCTGAAAGATACATAGGTTGAGCGTGTAAGACTTAGTGCTTCAACAATACTGAAAATATCACGGTGAATTTTGTAGGCCAAGGTGCGATGAAAGTTTTGTTTGGAAATGTGATAGCTCAGTTTCAGAAACTATGTCAGCCGGTAACGAGTTCCACTCTGCCATAGATAATAGTAAGGGTGATGTTTGATATTTCAGTGTTCTTGCGAAGATGGGTTGCACTTTGTGGGAATGATCAGACCGGGATGAAACATGATGGGCAGGGGCGATGCGATCAGCTGTGAACGGGGAGCCATCGTAGTACAAGGAATGAAAAAACGATAAACGAGAGAACTTGCGTCGAGTGATAAGGTCGGGAATACTGATAGTTTGCTTCAATAATGACACACTTTCATACGGTGAGTATGAAGAAAGGATGAACCTCACAGCTTTATTTTGCACAGACTCAAGACGGTTAATTAATGAAACGCTACTTGGACTCCATATTAAAGATGCATATTCTAAAGCTGACCTTATGAGTGTAGTATACGCGTGAAGCTTTGTCTCGGGGTTGGCAAGATATAGACGACGTTTGATGAGTCCCAGTTTCTTAAATGCTTTGTTTGTGATGTGATTTATGTGGGTGTTCCAGCTTAAATCAGCACCGAGATAAACACCTAGGTACTTAAAACAATCCGTTCTTTCAACTGTATTCTCATTAATTGTGTAGACATTAGAAGGTATATTAGTGCGCGTGTAAAAGGTCATCAACATTGTTTTTTTTATATTAATTTCCATCTGCCATAGCTGGCACCATTCATTTAGGTGCACTAAGTCGGTCTGTAGAATAACTGCATCAAGGGGGGTGACTATCCTTCTATAGATTACGCAGTCGTCAGCGAACAGTCGCACGTTAGATGATATGTTCGATGCTATGTCATTAATGTAAATTAAAAATAGTAATGGCCCTAAAACGGATCCCTGTGGGACTCCCGATATGACTCGTGAACTGCTCGATGAATACTCCAATTTTGACGCTTTGGGAGCGATTACTTAGGAATTCTCCGATCCAACGGGTGATATCGCGGTGCAGTTGTAGGTTGTTAATTTTCTTCATTAGTCTTATGTGGGGAACGCGATCGAAAGCTTTTGAAAAATCTATAAATATGGCATCAGTATATATTAATTCGTGTACCGATTCATGAAGATCTGTTAAGAGCTCAAATAGCTGTGTTTGACAGGACTTTTTTTGCCTAAAGCCATGCTGGTTAGCAATAAGCAAGTTATTGGCGTTTAGGTGGGCCATTATGTTTGAATAGAGGATATGTTCAAGCAACTTGCAACAAATCGATGTTAGTGATATGGGGCGATAATTTTCCGGTGACGTGCTATCACCGGATTTAAAAACTGGGCTGACGTTTGCGGCTTTCCAGTCATCGGGAATGCATCCTGTATCTAAAGACTGCTGAAATATTAAAGTTAGTTAGGCAGCCGACACGTGCGCGGTAAGTTTAAGAAGTTTGGTATTGATACCGTCTGGACCAGGGCTACAATTAAGTGGAAGTCGCTCAATAGCTCGGGCAACACCAGCTGCGCTAATGATGATTGGTTCTGATGGATGCAGCACTAACGGTTGTTGAGGTTCACGGTAATTAAAAGGCACTGATTCGGTTGTAAACGTGTCTGTAAAATGCTTGTTGAATAGGTCAGGCATTGCCTCTGGAGGTGCCACACGTCCGTCCGCATCTTTCAATACTGGTATCTCATGGCTGCCGTTAGGGTTTATCACTTGCCAGAATTTTGCAGGGTTGGTTCTTAACAAGTCGGGTAAAGGGTGGTTAAAAAATTTGTTTTTAGCCTTCTTTATGGCGATTTTGGTCGTAGCAGATACGTCTTTGTACTGTTGCCAGGCGCTGTCAGAGTTAACTTCCTTAGCTCTGCGGTAAACTTTTTTCTTTTTGTTTAGACACTTCTTAACATCTTTTGTGAACCAGGGGGAGTCAGTTCTTGTTTTGACGTGTAATTTTGGGATGCAGGCATGCTCGATTTCCTTCAACTTATCGCGAAATAACAACCAATTTTCGTTTGCCGTGCGAGTTACAAAGGTGGTTTGAAAAATATGCGCAAAGTCTCTTAGCATGCGGTTTATTTTTACATGATCGCATTTCGGGCAGTTTAGGATGCATTTGGTCGTAATATGCTTGGCAGGAACGTACATGGGTACTAAACTGTGGACGAATCTGTGATCGCTTATCTCTTCGAGTACGTAGGTGCGGGAATGAGTAGGAAGGTTTGTAAATAACAGATCTACAACGTGATCACCTCGGGTGGGCTCCTGTACCAGCTAAGTTAAATGAAACGCTGTCATTGTATCAAGCAGGCGGGAACATTCATGGCGATTCGATCCGGAAGTGACAGATGACGTTTTCCAGTTAATAGCGGAATAATTGAAGTCGCCTCCTAACAGTACAATGCTTTGGGGGTATGTAGCGAAAATGTATTCTAGTGCATCCTGCAGGTGATCGACAAAATCGGGAATACTGTTTGGAGGCCGGTAGCATGCACCTATGACATATGTGACACCTTTGAGCCGAACCATGACCCACAGCAGCTCAAGACACGTTTCAAAGGCGACGGGACATGGCTGATAATCGCTCCGTATGGCGATCATTACGCCTCCTCCCCTACCCTTTTTCCTGTCTTTTCGAAAAACAGTTAGGTCCACAGGAAGTGATAGTTCGCTGTTGGAAACGTCGTTCGTTAGCCATGTCTCGGTGCCAAGAATGATGTCTGGAGAGCACGTAAAAATTATGCCTTTCACGGTGTCAAGTTTGGGAACAATACTGCGGAAGTTTACAAGAAGCACAGAAATTTCTCGAAGCTTGCCGGATGACCACTTGCGTTGAGTTTCCGGTCATTAGGACTGCGCGCTTCTTGTTCGAGTACCTTCACAACTTGTTCCAAAGCGGGGTCATATTTGTAGGCTGCACCACGCAACTGCAGCTTATTAAATAATAATAATAATAATTGGTATTGGGGGAAAGGAAATGGCGCAGTATCTGTCTCATATATCGTTGGACACCTGAACCGCGCCGTAAGGGAAGGGATAAAGGAGGGATTGAAAGAAGAAAGGAAGAATAGGTGCCGTAGTGGGGGGCTCCGGAATAATTTCGACCACCTGGGGATCTTTAACGTGCACTGACATCGCACAGCACACGGGCGCCTTAGCGTTTTTCCTCCATAAAAACGCAGCCGCCGCGGTCGGGTTCGAACCCGGGAACTCCGGATCAGTAGTCGAGCGCTCTAACCACTGAGCCACCGCGGCGGGGCGCAGCTTATTAAACCGAATAGTAAATCGCTCATTTTCCTTCCGAAAACTTTTTGAATAATCCCTCAGTTTTTTTCGTTGTAGTTGGATTTTGGGTGAAAAAGTCTTCTTCCAACCACATTCCAACCACCCATTAAGCTATAAATCACTGTGAGGTAAGAAGAACCCTCACCCTCCAGTACCTTTTGGTTTTAAGGGAAGCCGTAGGGGCTCCATCTATGAGGGAGAAGCAAACAATGCAGCCTGGTTACCTTTGGCATAGACAGTACGCACCTCATACCAGGGGCGTTCTCAAAGAATACCCCTTGGTACGGGGCACGAGAGTATGGGTCACATATATGACCTATGGGTCACTTATATGACCTATGGGTCACATGCATGACCCTGCAGACGGTGGCCTTCGAGGAGACTGCGAACAGTGGAGGGATAATACGGATGACCAGCGCCATTTAATGGCGAGCTTTGTAAAGCTTGTGAGGTGGCCCCATCGTGGACTTCAGGATAATGAACTGAACGTTGTCCCAGTCATTCTTCAGACAGCGCATCAGGTGGTCGATGGCTGCGATCGCGTTGTCGACCACCTGGTCGGGCTCCATCTTCACGTGGCCGATGCACATCCCGAAAGTCAGTACCTGCAGGTGATGTTTGCAACAACAGATTGGAAAGTGCAAAGGTATGCCGTTGCTTGCAACAACTACCGTTCTCCCTCTGCGTGCCTGAGCAATGATAGTGCAGGCTTCTTCGGAGAACTTATTTCCTTCTGAAAGGTGCCGAAAAAGAGCTTCCAGGTGCAAATGCTTGCGCGGTTGAATTCCTTTATATGCATCGCGCATGATATGGCCTTGGCTTTGTGCCATAAAACCCAACAAAACGCATTCCGAAATTTCTCAATGGGTCGTTGAACCCTCTTTCTTCCAATTCTGTTTTCAATGGATACACTACGTCACTATGAGCACATCAGCTACGTTACACAATCCTACAAGGCACGTATGACCCATGAATATTTACGCGATAGAAATGCCGCATGGAAGAAAACCGGTCTCACTTTGCGCTCAGCTAGAGCGGTTTTCTTCCATGCGGCATTTCTATTGCGTAAAGATGACTAGGTACACCATATAATGTTGGGGAGGGGGCCAAGAATAATTTTAATTAAGTGGAACGGAGAATGTCTGTGTGGCCACGGGATCTACGACCATGTGGCACCCATGATCACATCGTCTTTAGACCTGCGCGACCCGGCGGTCCTGCTTATCGCCGATTCGACCTTTACATGTCTGCCTGCACCAATTCGATGCAGCCTGGTTATCTCAATTCGACACGCTAGCGCAGAGAATGATCCCCACGGGCAAATTGCATTCAGGACAAACAGACTCGATGCGCCTTTCTCTGGTTACTTTAAACGACCTGTGTGGCCGGCTCCTTATCAACTACGTTCGCGAATCAGTATCCTGCGTTGGTTTACCCCCAAGTCCTGTTCATATTTCTTAAATATCTCAAAAAGGAGAACCACGCATCAATGCAAGCCACTTAATTTTAAACGCCGTCAATGGTTTCTCCTTCGCGAGGCTCTCACCAAACTAGATGATTTTAAGAGCCTGTGCGAGCTCACAGAACGCAGTAACGTATGGGACTACCGGTGCTTCTATCCAGCATCGCCAAAACTCCCTGGCTCAGCCTAAGTCACTTGTCGTTGCTTTGATAGTCATTAGATGTTTTTAGCACGCCGTAGACGTACTAGCAAAAACGCACGTGCACGTGCAGTGACATGGATGAGGCCAGGCTGGGCCACTGCGTGTGTGTAGGAGGCGTCCAATAAACCAGTATGCGTATCCGGAAGTACGTTTACGGTATGCTAAAAACGTCTATTACCGTTGCTATGGGGCAGGCAACGCGCATACTGCAATTTGGCATTCATTGTTTCCAAACAGTGCACAGGCGGTGTGTGTATATATTTGCACAACATCCCGTCAAAGTCTTTGCACAACAGCACTGCTGTATTGTGCACACTTGAACCTTTACTTCGTGGCACAACTTAAATGGAGAACGAGTTTAAGGATGTGGGTCAATAATGGGGACCCGTTCACCGCATCTAACGTCAACAAACTGTAATGTATCCAACGAAAAGAAACAAGATTTATCTTCAACAAATATGACGGTGGTTCTGTCAGTGAGTTACTTCGATAATGTGGCTTCGCGTCAGTAATCGAAAGAAATCACACATGTAGATTGAATTTTTTTTCAGTTTTTGGTTTATAACAGGTTACTACAATACTAACAAATCTGTTACTTTCGCTTTCTCGTCTGACTACAAAACAAGATAACGATAAGCAGAACAATAATGCCGCTAACTTCAATAAATAATTGTTTTAAGTACTCATATTTGCCGCAGGACATGCATGGTTAACTGGAGAGACATGGGAGAGGCATTTGCCCTGCAGTGGGTGTAGTCAGGCTGATGATGATGATAGTTGACGGGAATAACGTCACTAACGACGCTCATTAGCATCATTTGATGAGCACCTAAAATAATTTACTCGTAATGTTTATGCAATAGGAGCAAATGCAGTTTGTTATACGCAGTAATGTAGTATACTCACGGATTGAAATAGGACATTCGGAGCGCTAGCCTTGCAGTGCCACGCAGGCATGTGGTAAACCACAGGCCGGCTCATTGGCTACTGGAAGGAACAATTCTGCTTTGTAGATGTTCTCCCTCTCGCGCCATACCACAATGCACCACCTTGGTTCCATGAGCGTCTACGGGCGGCGCTCCATGAAGCGACGGCCACGCGCTCCGAATGTCCTATTTCAATCCGTGAGTACACATGTAACCACCCTGCCAGAGATCTTAAGCAAGACCACAGAATAAATAAATAAATAAATAAATAAATAAATAAATAAATAAATAAATAAATAAATAAATAAATAAATAAATAAATAAATAAATAAATAAATAAATAAATAAATAAACCTACCCTCTTCATGCGGAACCGTGTGGTGCTCTTGATCTCGTGAAGCTTGTCCGCTAAGGATTCGGTCTCAGTTACAACTTCGAGGGGCTTGTTGAGGCTCTTGAAGATCAGACCCACGGCCTTGTACACGTCCTTCTTCGCGAACTCGGGTACGAAGAAAGCGTTGTACTTGCGCGCTGTTGAAAAAAACAACAACATTCGCATGCAGCGTCGTAAGAGCAGGGGTCGGCGGGCGAGGGACAGCAACCTAACTGCGGTACAGGCAATGCCGCCTTTTGAAATACTTTTATAACGCGATAGCGTTCAAGGCCCAGTTCGGCGGAAAACCAGACATCGACGTTGTTGTGACTGCAATATCCTGATTGGTCGAGGAGGTAGTGCCGCAGTAAAGCAGCTCATCTGAAAAGAGATGAAGCTAATTCGAAGCGCTGTCCTTTGGATTATGGTTTATGGGCGTTTAGAGTCCCAAAGCGACTTAGGCTATGAGAGACGCCGTAGTGAAGGGCTCCGGGTATTTCGACCACCAGGGGTTCTTTAACGTGCGCTTACATCGCGCAGTACACGGGCCTCTAGAATTTCGCCTCCATGGAAATTCGACCGCCGCGGCCGGCATCGAACCAGCGTCTTTCGGGTCAGCAGCCGAACGCCATAACCACTGAACCACGGCGGCGGGCCGCGCTGTCCTTGGGGGTCGGATGCCAGGCACGATACCTCTACACCACTGAGGAAGCCTTTACAAAAATTTCTTTATACAGTCTATAGGCTGTCCATAGACTTCTGTCTACAAATTCTATTTAACTCTATATAAACAAACCCTAGAGAACAGTCTATAGGCAATACAAATCTTGTAGACAGTCTACAGACAATCTATAGATTCATGGCCATACACTTGTAGAAGACTTTTGTCTATAGACTGTCTACAAACTATGAATTGACATAAATATCTATAGGAAGGCAACAAAGTCTATAAGAAGTCTATAGATGTCTATAGACCATTTTTGTAAGGGACATTCGTTCAATGGGATGAATGGATGCCTTGAACGAGACCTCACATAGCCCAGTAGGAGAATTAACAACTTAATCAGATGCACTAATTAGCGTGACCAAATAATGTAAAAGATAATGTGTAATAAAGAAGTATGTGATGGAAACAAGCGTTTGGGTGTCTGCGAAAGGGTGCGCAAGAGGACCCCAAGGGACATTCACGCTATCGCGTCATGCTCTTAAGGTGAGCTTAAGGGTCACGCAAGTTTTCCCTATTCAAAAGTAACGTCATTCTTCCACGTAGCGTTCGGGTAACGGGCAAACAAAACAGAAGCATCAGGGAAGACAACACCACCTTGGGTTAAGCCGCTTCCGTCACTCAACACGAAACAAGGACACATCACCCGCGTTATAACATCAAGTTATAACTTACACTCGCCTCACTCCAATAACATTGGCAACTTTGGGTGGCGCGAAACAGCTCACTGCACCAAATGCCTTGGGAAAAGAGCGAGAGAAAAATTGGCCGACGCTAATCCTACCATTAAGAGAAAAATACGATAGCAGTTGAGACCCCTCACGCGCTAGTATACTCCTTGTCTTTCATAAATAACCACGAGGAGTCATCATACCACTACTGGCGCAATGGTGCGCCTCTTAAGCGATGCGCCACTGTTGCGGCAGGCAGCTATTGCAAGCAGAGCCACCGATCAGGCTTCTGTGATCCGGGTTACTCTTCTTGAGCTCCCGTAAGGCTAATTTCGAAGCGAAAGCTTCACTACGCTAGGTAAAGCCGATTTCGCCGCGCGTTGCCGGTTCACCTTCAAGTGAGCCAGAGGTCAAGTGTATATATAGCTTTAGGCCTTACCATATGTGGTCGACCATGGTGTCGCATGACTTGACCTCTGATCTTTGACCTTTCGATTCTCCGGTAGAGGGCGGTAGAATAGGCCGCAGCGTTCATTAGGTGACTAGCCTGTCACGACCGACTATTAATTCAACTGACACCTGCCAGGGTGGGCGCGCTGACTATTCAGTGTGCGCAACGCACTCAACGTCACAGACGCCAAGCCGCGTCTACTTGCCCGATACAGCACAGCTTTCGCTCTCTAACCAGGCTGAGCAGTGGTTAAACCCCGGCTAATTTTATTTGCACTGATATTTCTTCGGAAGGCCGTCCATCTCGACCAGTGATCTGATACGCAGTGCCATGTAGGATAGGTGGCAAACGCACTGAATTCATATGAAATAATTTTATTGCCACCTGTCGTGGCGGGCAGGTTGTCACCTGCTTTTTCGTGGCACGCGCGGACAAACGGACTCCGGTTTTTTGTCGCCAACGGAACCTCTAATGCTAGATTCACATTAAAGCGCAAGCCGCATGCACGTAACGTTTCTATTGCTTCCTATTATTTCCCATATCCTTCTCCTTCCTCCTGGAGTGCTTGGCTTCACATGGTCCCTCAGCAGATGACGAATGTATTCATTTTATTTATTTTTATTTACGAGGTGCGAGTATCGGTCTCTAATAAAGTCGTTTCCTTCCTGTTCTACCTCCGAGCTGATTGAATCGGAGTAGTTTCAAGTTACGTTGGGCTGAGACTGTAGGCTATGTGAGCAACTACAGGGTCGTGCATTCTTAGAGGGAACACACGAGCGCGTGGCCAAACTCTTCAGAGCGCCAGTGCGTCGGATGCGGCCGCGCATCGTAGTAAAGTGACGCAGGAGAAGAGAGACCGGACGGTGGTGCTTCACATCGTCTACCATTTGGCTTCGAGGCGCGGTCCCATCACACGCAGAGGCGCCTTGAAGGCTGCGGACACGCGCTCTTGTGTTTCCCGTAAAAATGTACGGCCCAGTACTGTCAGGTGCAAAAGTGGCATGTAACGCAGGTGCATGGCTCGCTACTTTTCGCCAAGCTGGAGCGCCACTCATCGAAAAAAGCAGTGACACCCCTCTTAACCACATTCTTAAAGAAGAAGATGCGGTAGTATTTAAGTTGCCTGCTTTGGTATCTACAGTGTGTGCATGATGTTGTTGCGATCAATAAGATAAATGCGAATGTGTACGAACCCAGAAACCTAATTTTGTTTGGGCGGCCCTTCAGCTTCTTGATCTCCTCCCAGTTGATGAAGGCCATGCCGCACTCCTTGGCCTCATCGCGGCGTGCCTTGTGGCCGAGAAAGCAGGCTCTGAAATGCGGCCTCGGAACATGCTTTAACCTGGGGGGGGGGGGGGGGGGGGGGGAGCAAGAGTGATCTTACGTCATCGTGATGCATCAACTGTTGTAGGTGCCAGTAGACACCCCGCGACAAGATGCACTCCGGACTTTGTGTGGACAGCCCGAGTCAAATGACTTAAGGCAGCACGATTTGTTTTTTAGGCCTATATAAAGTCGGGTGGGTTAGCGGATGAACTCGAGCTAATGATATCTTAGCAGAAGTCAAGAAATGTGTATGAGCCGGGTGCGTAATACGAACTCAAGATAACCGTTGTGCGTTTAGGGCGGTTAAGAGTGGTAAGTTTGTCGGGATAGGGTAGACGCAGCTGGCCAAGGACAGGGTTATTATTTGGAGAGACATACAAGATATCGAGATAGTACAATACAGAGATACATAGATATAGAGATAGTACAATGCTTGAAAGCTCACTGTTCAATCAATCCAAACCTTTCTCGCAGAATTCATCGCACAAGGCGATATAGTTTTGCACAAGCAGCAACTAAGCGGCAGTAAATGGTGGTGTATTGGTCCGATATCTAGAACTATTAGGTGAACAGTGTTTGCCAAGTGTCCGTTGCCCACAGTTCGTTGTTTTATGCTGCCAAAAAACAAACAGGCAAAAACAGTGTTTATGTTTACCCTTTTAACTGAGGGTCGTACCAAACTGGCTGATCTATCGGTGTACTGCTCGTTGCTATGCTTCGCTAAGAAAACTGTGCTGTCTTTAGCCAATTTTTCCCTCTTGTAAGAGTAAATACTATCTGGTTAAATTAGTTATATAATTTCTTTTTGCGAGATAATTGAAAGCTGTTGCCCACTTAGAGGTTGCGCCAAGAAACACGTTTATACTTCTCGTACTTTCGAAGTGAACCTGTCATTACCTCCTAGTAATGGCAGGATGTTGTGCCATTTTGTCGTAACGACAGATTTTGCTGTTGTTTTGTAGTATTTTTCTCTAGTGGTGTACTTTTTCTGTACTTTTTCTTCACTGTAGTTATTTATTGCCTTTTTGTAGTAACTACACAAAGTTCTGCTGTCACTGCAAAACTCCTTTTGTTACTACGAGTTCGTGGCCGAAAAACCTTACAGAATATCTGTTGCAACGACAGAAAGTTTTCTGTTGTGTTTTTCGACTGGGAAGCTCACTTGACGATTCCCGCGAGTTTCTTCTTCTTCTTGCGGTCGTAGTTGTTGAGCGCGAGCTGAAGGTCGACGGCTTCCGTGAAGTTGCGCCTCTTCTTGGCCGCGTTCTCGAGCACCGCGATCGCACACTCGCGCACCTTCTCTCGCCTCACCTTGGCGTCGTCGTCCCGGGGGAGGACAGAGACGGCGTCGCTGCGCTCGAGAAGTTGGGCAGAGGCTCAAGCAACAACAACACCAGCAACAACAACAGTCATAGCAACAATACTTATTTGCACCTATGGACGCGAATGTCACGGGTTATATGGTAGACGAATTCAAGAAGACTCTTGTTTGTTTGTTTACCGGGTGTAACTAGAGTCACTAAATAAAGACTTAGAGTACCGGCACTCTTTTCTCCTATTGTTCTGTGCCGCCGCCACGATCATTGGTCAGTTTGCATCACGTGATATTTGTTTACACTGCGACGGTTCATGGGGGCTGCCATTTTGTGGCTTATGCGTTTTCAGTCGGGCAACTGTGGTAGTCCTAGTGCTGCGAGTGCTGCCGGTGACCGACTCAGTGACCAGGGATTCCGCGCCTCGCAGCATTTCAGCTCCGCACGACGAAAGCCTAAACTGAAGGCAACAGCTGTACCGTTTGCATCTGAGCGGCTCCATGCCGTACGGCTACGATCCCCGCCGCAGCGCAGGGTGGCTAACAGCGTTGTTTACACAATGGCCGGGCCAAAGTTAGCGGCGAGGTCGCCGAAGCGGCAATCTGGCAACCATGATAAACAACAAAATGGCCGCCCCTGCTTACTGCCGTGCTGCAGTGACGGTGCTCTAAGTCTTTATTTAGTGACTCTAGGTGTAACGTCCCAAAGAGACTCAGGCTGTGAGGGACGCCGTAGGGAAGGGCTCCGGAAATTTCGACCACCTGGGGTTCTTTAACGTGCACCGACATCGCACAGTACACGGGCCTCTAGAATTTCACTTCAATAGAAATTAGACCGCCGCGGCCGGGATCGAACCAGCGTATATCGGGTTAGCAGCCGAGTGCCATAACCACTGAGCCATCATGGCAGCCAAGACGACTCTTATAAACATGGTCCGTCTGTAGACTCCTTATAGACTCTATTGCCTTCCTCTAGATACTACGTTTTGGTTATTCATAGTCTACAGACAGTCCATATGAAAAAGTCTACTAAATCTGTATAGCCATGAATCTATACATTCTCTACAAACTGTCTATAAGATTTGTATTGCCTGCAGGCTAGTTTATGGAATTTGTCTACAGAAAGTCTATATACCATATACAGAAAAGTCTATGGAGACTGCATAAACTATGTAATGAAATTTAGTAATGGGAGAAACAGACACCAGCGAAGAAAGTCAAGTTGGTACAGATTCATGGTAGACGAAAGGGTGGTGGAAAGCACAGACTTGAAGGGCAGAAACGTTCCATACAGTTTCTTCTCTTCAGGTCTATGTTGCCCAACGCGCTGTTGTGTGCCATGAAGGGACACCAGCTTGCCTACATGGCAGGGACTATACCTGAGCATGTACCATACTAACTGGGACTCTGCACACAACTAAGAACACCCCACCATGTCCGAGCCGACTGAGGCGGCCCCTGTGCTCCGTACGAGGGAGCCTGGACTGGGAAACCCTTTACAAATATTACTGTTTCTCCTTTTCTCTGCCGGATCACGTTGTCGTCAGACGCCCCAATTTTGTCCTGATTACCCAGACGCCGAGTCGCATGATCGTATACGAGTAGTGCAAATTCGGTTCAGAGTGTAGTCATAAGCTGTGGACAGTTTTCGAAGGCTGGAAAAGAGGATAACGCTCCCCTCACAGCAGCAGTAACGTGTTTACCGCCACCAGAACCACCCACTCGATAGTTTGCACCAGCTACGGCGCCGCACAAACTCTCAGCAATACTGAGAGGTTCATTTGGCTGCTAAAAACGGTAAGGCTACTTGAAGATTATTGAAAATGTAAGGTTAGTCACTACGCAGAATATTAAAGCGTACGGTTCCCTCGGGGATTTGTTTTCTGAACTATTCTGGAGAACGGCTGCACAAGTCCTACCACAGAAGAGGATCCTTGCACGAAGCATATCTGTACTGCCCCTGCAAGTATGCCGACTGAACAGCATGAGCAGCTTAGTCTTGTAAATAGGACAGAACTTAGAGGTTATTTGATATTGTTTTAGAGCGAGATTGTTAGGAGCCCGTTCCTGCGTTCCACGTCCACAAGCAACACAGGTAACCGGCCCAATATTGGGAATACATTGGCATAGGCTGGTTCTGTAGAGGACAAGTGTGAAACCATTCAATTCTGATATTGGGCCAATATTGGGCCAATATGCTTGGGTCGTAGTCGTCATTGCCGTCGGCGGGAGCGCCTGTGTAGTCAGCGTAAGCATTTGTCCATTCCTCATGGAAGGTGGAGTTTCGCTCTGGTACCACCTGCCACGGCGAAAGCGAAGGATTGTAAAACCGGAACCATGGCTACCGCGGGAATATCGCGGAGGACGGCTAGTTTCGTAAGCGGTGGCAGGTAGCGCGTGAGGAGCTGGGCACAAATTTCGCATTACCGACCACCGTAATCGTCTGTAAATTTTTCTTCAACAGCGTTGCCCTTGTAATTACACGACGATCTACGCGTGGCCTTAACGCGAAACAACAGAAACAACGCTCGACAAACGGTAGTAACTAACACAACTGGAAAAACATCAATGAGAGGAACAGAAAACAACAAGAAAGACAGAACGACGCGCACATTCGTTACGCCGGCACTGCCAAGATTGGCAAGTGCCGTCGGAATGAAGGCAAGCGCCTGTGAATAGGCTAGAGTTTTGGGTGATCTGGATAAGGTTGCAGTCAGACTTGAAAAGAGCACCTAGCTTCAATGCGAGATTGACTGCAGCGTTTCAATGCAGCTCTATAAGCGCTTGATGCACATGCGACATCGTTGATTAGGCATTGAGTTGTGACCTCTGCCGTACTACATGCGTCAGCGATGACGTTATCATTATGTGCTATCGCAGCTATCACATTCCGGTACCGCCGATCAATGTCCGCAGCCCCGAAGGCTGCGAGCATTTACTGATGCGCGAAGAGCGACAATCACCAAACTATGTACGCGATATCTCTAATGCACACGCGAAATACCAGTAGGAGAAAGAAAAAAAACAGCTGACGGATGGATCCGCTGGCACATAATCGTTGGCAGATTAAGTAGATTTAGATCTTCGTAGAGAGCGTTGCCAGTGGCGAGATCGCAGGTAAGAGATAGTGACCGCTTTCGTGACAGGTAACCTAAATTAAGGGTAAGAGAATGGCCCTCCGAAAAAAAAACAGCTCACAGAAATCACAGCACGCAACGTTCTTATTATAACCACTAATCCATGCGAGGGTCGCTCACGCTCCACTTAGGTTTCAGTGACTGGGAGCTTAAGGCAACGCTAGAGAACCTAAACCACGTTAGGGCTACGCTAACCTTCCATCGGAAGGATGAAATTTGCGCCCAAAATTAGAAGAAAGGCGGTTCTGGTCTTGAAGCAAGGGCGGGAATCAAGATGCGGGTGAGCACCAGTCCTGCAAGCAGGAGCGGAGTGAGAATAAGGGGGTGTACGAACCTCACGCCAGGCCCGCCGGCCATAGCGGCAACGCCGATCTCCTCCATCCCGCACAGCGCACGACCACGCATAAGAGAAGGCAGCGAACAACAGCGGCGATGATGATGTTGTTGACCTCTGTAGACATGGCACATGCCATCCCGGGTGGATTGACCAGGGTTTGGTGGGGAATGCCAAGGAAAATCACATATGCGATTGCGAGGGAAACAGGGACATGGGGCGCAAAATGTAGAATGGTGAAATGAGAGAAAACTACGAAAACAGTGATTAGAGAAAACAGAAAAAATTGCATGTCAGGTGATGATGACGAAGGAGAAGTGGCTGATGATGACGAAGAGGATGGTTTATGGTGGTTTAATGCAACCATAAACCGTGGCCTACATACACGCACGTACATACTATTACTACTCCTTTTCCCGTCAAAACGTTCCTGTATCCAGCAATTAATCGCCTGTGTCTTGGCCACTCCCCCGCAGTGGGTATGTGCCAGCATTGTTCGAGGCCAACCAACCAACTAATGAAATTACACTTGGGTTCAGCCAGATGTCTGTTTGTATCGCTGTTGAAAATTTCTTGCTGGAATCTCATCGATTGCCTTGCTAAATGTTAGAATATTTTCTTTTCTATGCATTATTACATTTTGACTTAATTATTCTTTTTTTCTCTCTTCTTTATCCAAACTCTTATCCCTTTATTAATCCCTTTTCAGTCCATTCTGTACTTCAGGGAGAATCCACCGGTAATGCTTTGCCTCGTGCTTTTCTTTTGCCTTTACTAGGTGCAAGTGAATAGCAACCTACACCTCCCGATTCTTGGCCGATCCCCCAGTGTGGGTATATGTGCCATCTTTTCCTGAAGTCAACAGCGCAGAACGTAGAAGACACACAAGAAGAGAAGCACACACAACGAGCTCGGACTTTCAACAACGTTTAATTGGAAAGGACACAGATTCTTATATTCCCACAGACAGCACACGTGTCACACACACGTCATTTTACACCACGATACACACGTCGTCCTGCACACTCAGCGCAAGATCACTGCACGCCGAACAGCTGAAGTTCCTTTTTTGTTAACAATATGGACGGCTGGCTTACGCATTGGTCCCTTCGTTTGGCTATATCGGCGGCCTCGATAAACTCGCGGACCAACTGCTCACTGTGTTTATTGAACACTGGACATCGTTTGAATTCCGCGGCACATGTTTTGGAAGGGCATTCCCTTACGTGAATACCTAAATGCCTGCAGGCTTGGTCAACGTGTCACTAACGTGTCATACACACCTCATTGACGTGTATGTGACACATGTGCTGTCCGTGCGAATATAAGAATCTGTGTCCTTTCCAATTAAACGTTGTTGAAAGTCAGCACTCGTTGTGTGTGCTTCTCTTCTTGAGTGTCGTCTGCGCTGTTAACTTCAGGATGAAAAACCAACAAGCCAAGCTGCTGTTCTTGCTATCTTTTGTAAGGCTAACAACAACAACAACGTCCCAAAGCGACTCAGGCTATGAGGGACGCCGTAGTGAAGGGCTCCGGATAATTTCGACCACCTGGGGGGTTCTTTAACGTGCACTGACATCGCACAGTACACGGGCCGCGAGAATTTCGCCTCCATCGGAATTCGACCGCCGCGGCCGGGATCGAACTCGCGTCTTTCGGGTCGGCAGCCGAGTGCCATAGCCACTGAGCCACCGCGGTGGCTCCTTCCGTGTGGATTAGCAGGCCGCGGTCTCGTTACCTCCGACCGATCTCTACGCCTTTCTTCTCTTTAAACTTTACTCTCACTCTCTTTTTTCTTGGCTTTCAGGATAGAAATTAGCAGCACCATACTGTCGTTCCCCCCTGGAAGTGTCTGGTCACCTTTGGGTCAGATCCTGAAACGCTTGCTAAGGCTGGTTGGTTGACCTGAAGTAAATATGGCACATACCCACTACGGGGGAGTGGTCAAGACACAGGCGGTTAATTGCTGGAAACAGGAGCGTTTTGAAGGGAAAAAGAAGTAGTAATAGTACTTAATTAACAAGCAGTGAGACGAGATAGCTGGTTATACTGACCGTAGGTGGTAAAAAATGCCGCCAGGTGGCCGGTGAGTGCCGTCCGCGGGGCCATGTGCCACAGATCGTTCGCAGAAGACGAGGACGAAGCAACGGCGGCGGTCGTCCCTTGCTGCATCAAGCTCTGGAGCTGACTGGGGGACCGGGTCCAGCATGAGGTTAGTCGCTGCTTTCTGGTCAGTGCAACGTGACGATTACCGTATAGGATTAGGTGGCACTGGCCTACAGCTTGCGTAGCTGTCATTTGACATTATCTCTTGTTTCACCGTTCCTCGCATCCTCCTCGACTGAATCGAGCAGAGCGTTTGGTGAGCGATCAGTATACATACAGATAGTGGCCTCGGGGTTATCATTTTCCTTTCTGATTTTTGTTCTTTAGGTGAGAAGGATTTCACTGCCCTGAGGCGTTTTTCGCTCGCTGAGCGAGTCAGGCTAGCAAGGACTTAAGCTTGCAGTCTGTCCTTGTGCGTGGGTACTCGTAATCAAGCAACCATCTTCAATGAAGAACAACGAGCCTAAGGTTTAAGGGTTTGGGTTTATTGGTGTTTAACGTCCCAAAGCGACTGTGGCTATGAGAGACGCCGTAGTGAAGGGCTCCGGAAATTTCTACCACCTGGGGTTCTTTAACGTGCACTGACATCGCACAGTACACGAGCGTCTAGAATTTCGCCTCCATCGAAATTCGGCCGCCGCGGCCGGGATCGAACCCGCGTCTTTCGGGCCAGCAGCCGAGCGCCATAACCACTCAGCCACCGCGGCGGCGTAGAGCCTAAGGTGATTTTTCGTCGTCTCTCTCTGATTCTGTTATTCTGATTGGAGGTATTCCACTGACCCAAGTAATGTATTCCAATTTTTTTAAATAGTACCTCCTAAATGCTATTGGATTGAAATTTCTCCTTGCCCATCCACTCAGCCCACGGGAGCGTGGAAAACAGTAAGCTTGACTGCCTTATTTTAACCCATCATGTGTTAGCCGTGCATGCCTCAAATGGAGCGCACTTTGTAACGATGTGGTCGAGCCATTCTTTCGTGGCCTCTTTTGCTGCAGCACCAGAGTCAATCTCGTGGCCTCTTTTGCTGCAGCACCAGAGTCAATCTCGTGGCCTCTTTTGCTGCAGCACCAGAGTCAATCTCGTGGCCTCTTTTGCTGCAGCACCAGAGTCAATCTCGTGGCCTCTTTTGCTGCAGCACCAGAGTCAATCTCGTGGCCTCTTTTGCTGCAGCACCAGAGTCAACCTCGAGGTGCTCAACGAGGGCGTGAGGGCCGTCTTCGACGAGGCGTCCCATCGCCGACGCAAGTTCGTCGAGACAGTGGAACTGCAGATCGCCTTCAAGAAGGCGTACGGAAAGAAGACGCTGGCCCCGGTCCCCTTCAGGTAGATATACGACTGTGGCTAAGTATCGTCGCATTTATTTCCTGCTTAATGAAGTTGGTTTCATTACGAGAATGCCTTGCAGATCGGCCTGTGGGTCGCAGTATGCACGGTTTTGACGTCTGTAAACAAACGTGGGTGCTGATGATGGTACCAGCTGCAAAGCGCTTCCGGTATCAATGGCGTAGTGTTTGAAATGGTTTGCGTCGGCGCAGACTGTCTGTATGTGTCGCTCTTGTTTCTGTAAACCATGAGTAGCGCAATAACAATGTCGAAGATTACGAACCAACTAGGAATATTTGAAGCTCTTCTTAGACTATATGTGTCGCACAGCGATTGAAACAAATTGGCAGCGGTTAATTTCTGTTAAACATAGTTAGTAGAGCGTTAGCTCTGTGGTTATGATTGCTTTTGGCTTTATTTGCAATTAAAGCTAAGTCGGGCCGCTAACTAGCGCAGTGCATTTACACTTCATGCGCCTAAACTTTCCGACGGTTTATGACCGATGCTGTAGCGCGATGTTTGGCTATAATTGCAGTTCACTATTTAACGCTAATTAAGTCCTCCCAGTAATTAGTTGACATAACTGCATAATTAACAAATGGTCCAAACTCATGGTTGATCACCAGACACATACTATGCTCAGACACACAGCTAGACAGTAGCGAAATTGACTATGTCCCGCTTTGGCCTTAGCTGACCTTTAAGGTCAATGTACTGGCAGGAGGCGTTCTCCGAAGTTGTACCTCGGTGAGTAGAGCTAACCCCGTAAAAGCGCTGATGAAGACGTGTGTCACGCTGATTTTGATAACGCAAGCGAAGGAATCCGCGCAGTGCTCGATAAGCTGCCGGTGCAGATTACGCGCCGGCTTTCGTTCAAACATGAAGTGTCCTGGTGATAGATCTCAGTGTTGCCAGAACAAAAAAAAACGCGTATATTGTTTTCAATGGCGTTAGCCGTCAGGGCGCTAACAGGAAAAAAAGGGGGAAAAACATGTCCGAGTTCCCACCACTCTTCTGCGTGTGATTACACTAGAGTTCCACGCATTCGTCGCGAAGGCTGGACCAACGTAAAAACTTAAGAATTAAGTAAGACAAATTACATCGTTTAAGCTGTTGCTTAACACGAACAATTCACCGAAAAGTTGTCCCCCCGATGGCGTTCCCGCTGCTGTTCGACGCCTTCATAACGGCCGCGGCTTCCAAGAGCCGGTCGGGGCCGGCAGCTTTCTTTGCACGGAAGGAATTCGAAGGGGAGTGACGAATGGCAGTAACCCGTACTAAAACCGCTGCTTTAGGTTTAAGTGACGAAGAGCAGCTGCAACACTAGAACACTATCGCTAGATCTATGGGGAACTTGCGCTGAAGTTTGCGGTGCCCATTGCAGCGCCATAACACACTGCCTAGCGAGAAGAGCAAGCAGTTTTGGGTAGTACTCTCAGTACTTTTCCGCGCCACCTTCAGGCGCTTATTGGCGTGAGCCTCCGCGCTCTGTCGAAGGCGCACGTACCGTGCGTCAGCTATCTGGGCTACGCCGAGAGAGAGCTAGGCAATGAATGCTGTCAGCCAAACGCGGGTATCTAATCGCGCAGAATGTGCTCTCGCGTTTGCAGCGGCTCAAGCGGCTCACAAAAGCAGTTTTGAGTCACCGAATGGAACAATTGCAGTGCCACCTTGGCAGCGCAGGTTCCCCATAGCAGACAGTTGATATGATAATACACGGAGACACGCCGGCCTATAGCCGCAGTGCTGCGAGTACGGCTAATTTATGGCGAAAGCGTCTGTCCGGCTGCCGGTTTTACGCGACGTCCGCGCCCCCTCCTCTTTCGCACCTGGTAGCATATATGAGGACTGTTTCCTGATCGAGCGTGAATTTCACTCTCGCCAGACTTCAGCATCCCACGAAGCACAACTTCAAGGTATGTGTGCTGGGAGATGAGCAGCGCTGCCTGGAAGCCAGGGCCAACAAGGTGGACTGCCTGGACCTGGAGGGCATTCTGCAAAAGAAGAAAAAACCGTCCGGCGTCAAGCACCTCGGTAAGCCTCGCTACTGTGACCCAGTCTCCTTTATAGGTACCGCAATAAAGAGCACTGCACTGGACACTGTAAGCACTGCAGGGGCGAAAACCTCGCCAGGTTTCTCAGCCATCCGTGCTGCACAAAGCGTCTCAAGTGATCATGGAGATGAATTTTTATGGCGCGGCGAGGGCATCTGGTTGCCAAAGAGCGCCATGGCACAAGGTTGTTTGTTGTACTCAAGGTGGGGTCAAAGACCCATATCCGAAACATTTCGCCCTTAAGAAGCCGAGCTTCTACCCCGCACCTCCATAATGTGAGGCGAGGGCTCAAACGACTAGGCCACCGCGGCGCTAGATTACCACGAGGTAATCTTCGAGGTAATCGACGATGTAATTACGAGGTAAGCGCACATTCGAGTAAAAACATAAAAGTAATCATCGAGGGTAAAAGCAAATGCTATCGCAGCTTTCTCGCATCCTAGTTTCGTGGTGTTCGTTTCATTATTTTTTTTCACTTTATGAAAAAAAAAACTACCAATAGTCCTTCTCTCGGTGTTCTGTCGCATGCGGGAGGTGCGGGGTTCAGATTCCCAGCGCCACCGGGTTCCCAAAGGTGATACAATAGATACAATAGGGGGACGGGCCTCGTCAGGCTTAATATGCCTTTTGCCCTCCCCCTCAAGTATGTACACATGCTTGGAATAAAGAACTTACTTACTTACTTACTTACTTACAAGCTTTCCCCTGGTCTGGGGCTCGGCATATTTAGGGTGAAATGCTTGGGAAACGGGCCTTTGACCCCACGTTGAGAAAACGAAAAAACATCTTGTGCTGTGGCGCTCTTTGGCCCCAGATGCCCTTGCGTCATAAAAATCAACAACCATCATCATCTTTGTTTTGTTGTTGTTGTTTTTTGCAGTCAAGAAGTACGACGCCTTCCTCGTGCCCACGTCCATGATGAAGGACGTCCAGGACCAAATCGGCTTCAGCCTGAAGAAGGCACACAAGGTGCCATTGCCGCTGGAAAACGAAGATTCCGTGGTGGAAAAGGCCAACGAAGCCAAGACCACATTAAGATTCAACATGAAAAAGGTTTGGGACAGTTGGCAAAAAGATTATTTCTTCTAACATTTGCCGGATGGCAGGGCGCTTTCCTCTGGCAACAGTGTATCCCGGCAGGCGCCGTGTCGTTTGGGAGGGCGGGAATTGAAGCTCCTATACTGCCGAGCAGGCCCTCCAGCAGGAGCAGGTTTTCAGCTGTCGCCTATAGTTTGTTTATTTGTTTATTTTACCCTGAAGGCCTGGGGCATTACGGAGGGGTTGCACCGCGAGATGCATGGGGCCGACACCACATGGTTCACCCTTTCCTTCATCCTTCCTCTCCAAATGTCCGTGTTTGTCCTTGCATTAGAGTCCCCTCAGGGGCGTCATAGCTGGTCAGCGCATGTAAAAAGCTTAGAAGACACCTAATTACCATTGGCTGTGAGAATGCGATAGCATAAGAACCTCGTTGTTAACTGCCTGCACGACTTTGCACCTGCCACGGTTGGCAGGTTGCAGGCCGCAATTAGTTCGAGTGGGCTTTCCTAGTATTTATACTCTAAACATTTTTCCATGTATTGGTTGCTCTTGCTGTTATAATCTTTATAACAGTCTTTTTTTTCGTTTTTTGTTGCTTTTATTGTTATTGCTTCAATCCGTATTTATTTTCTACACGCACTGGTGATTGTGTATTTGTTGCAGAAGTGCCGTCGCATGCCACTGCCCACTTGCTGTACAGGGAGTGGGGACCTTGTCAAGCGATAACCGCTTTTTGTAGCGATAGCTACATTACGGTAGCATTTCGAGCCTTCAGCGTGGCGGCGCCGCCACCATGTGGCTGCGCTGCACGCGGTCACGGTTGGTCACGTGGTTCGCGTGGCGCCGTGGCTGGTCACGTGATGCGGAGCAGCTGCTGAGCAAGTTCCACTCGGCCAGCTGTAGCTATCGCGTCACTCCAGGTTTAACCAGAGCTAAACCACCGCCAATTTTATTCCCATCCCCTACAACACTGTGTGGTGATGGAAATAAATCATTATTATTATTACTTTTAAAAGAAAACGCGAATCTTTTACTTGTGTTGCGCCTTCATTATCAGTTTTGGTACAAAGTTGTCTCTGCTCATAGAGTAATCATTCGTGCACTGAACTCATGCATTGGGCCTCAGCTTTGACCCTTTTCTGGATCAAAATAGATGGCGTTAGTATCAGTGTTGCCCTGGACGGAGCGCCGCTGAGGGGTCAGCAGTGTGAGTGGGTGGCGTGATCCATTCCTTCAGTCACCGTGTGACAGGCCGCACAGAGAAGCCGCGAGGAAAGGACCGCACTTATTCACTATCAACGCTACGCGCCATACAGGACCACGTGAATTCATTGAGATATTCGCTACGGTTTCACTTGTCCAGCATTCCAACTAGTTTTTTAACTCCCCTGGTGCTACACGTTGATCCCAGGTGCCGTGTGTGTTTTATTTTTAATGCGATGGCATTAGTTGCGTCACACCAAAGCTCCAGCCGATGTCCGAGAAGAAATTCGCTGATTGCTCGAGAGAGGGCACGTGACCTTGTGACGTCATCAGAACCTGCGCACCGGGTTTTGAACAACCTAGTTTCTCAGACAAAAAAATTGTGATATATGCAAACTTCGGTGACGTCACAGCATAGAGGTTACTTGCAACCGCAGCTAGCGGTCCTTACGTGGCGGTTGATGGACCGAAAATTGCAAAGAAACTGAAGCAAACACACACAGAGGTTGCAATTAAAGCTGCGACTTAAGTGAAATTTAATACTGTCGCATTCCACTCTTACGATGACTTTAGCGTCTGCGTAGTTTTTTTTTGTTCTAGTTTTGTTCCTTACAGCCATAGGCGGATGTTCTGCTTAATCGTTGAGAAGCTTACCAAAGTCGTCATCAAAAAATTCGTGTTTCTCATCTTAAGTCCCACTTAAGCTTTTTAACTCGAACAAGCTTCTCAGCTTCGTGTCGCTGTCCCATACGTTGTGCTGCCGTACGATATAACTGATGCAGCTATTTTTTCACTTCATCACGAGGTAGACAGTGATGTGCCTCTACGCCCATAGAAGAACGGAACTGAATTTTCGGGAAAGCCAACATAGTCTGGAACTCTTTAAGCTCAGACGTGCATCGTGCAGGCGCTGTGGGTGGCTGTTTCCGTCGGCAACCTGACGATGTCCCCCAGTGCAGTGGCCGAGAACATCGACCAAGCCGTAGGGTCGTTGCTCAGTCTTCTGAAGGATGACTGGATAAAAATCAAGTCCATGCACATCAAGGCCAGCATGGGACCAGCGCAGCGCATCTATTGAGCAGCCTTTCCGCTGTCCAGCTTCGATGCTGGATTTTCGCGGCGAATAAAGTACGGTCTCGAAGGCCATGTTCAATGATCGAGTATCGCGCGCTGACCTATTTGCTAAATGCTGGCTTGCACTGCTGCATACGGCAATGATGTAGAGAGCATGAAGTTTCGTTGACAACACTTCAAGCTCCCTGAACAAGTCACTGTTCATCGACGCCGTGCATGTTAAGAGTAGAAAAGTAGTGGGTGTGCTTAGGTGTCAAGTGAAGCGAGCGATTTTCCGTGATGCTGTGATGTAACGGATATGTCCCATCATCATCATCACTTGACTACACCCACTGCAGGGCAAAGGCCTCTCTCATGTCCCTCCCTCTATAGACCAAAGTCCATAACAATCCCAATTTTTTTTTGCCTGTAGACGATCTTATACACTGTCTCTCGACTAAGTCTATAACAATTTCTTTTTGCACTTCAAGCCGAGGAGAACCGTGCTGCGGGTGACCGCAACTATGGCTAGAGTCCACCTCCTTCTCTGTTTCAGTGATTAAAAAAAAAGATTGGGTGAGCATAATGCAACGCCCTCCTGTATATTGTTTTTAGAAGCCCTGAAAAGCTCCTTCGACGTGTATCATAAACATAAAAGAATATGTAATGCCAACAGATAAAGCGAGGAAAGACAGCCATTACAAGAGTAAGAGTGCCCGAAAACTGTACTATATCAAACTAACACGCTCGTCCCTAAAGCAATCGCTCGAGACAATTCAATTAAATCTTTCGATCGTTACTGCCCACAGTGCTTAACTCAAACATTTGATCAGTGATTCCACATTTCTCTTTAAAACTTCCTGAAAATAAACGGGGAAAGACGGCTGTGAGAATTCAAGGATGTGCCCAGCTCTTAGAAAGGCCGTTAGAAGTGTCTCGAAGACCACGATACTCTGCACGATTAGCATCTGCCATTTATGCCTTTGCCGTTTGCATTCACGTGGAAAAATGCTGCGACGCAATAATCACAAAGTCAGTATTTTTTCGTTCCTCCCCATATACATGCTGTTTCGCAGCCGATGACACGATGATGTCGCCCATACCAATTTCTAAACAAACAGAAAAGAAAGATTTTTAGCTTTGCAACCTTTTAATTATTCGAAAAGTGCGTCACATACTATTCGGTGGGAGACGGGGCGCGTGTGGACAAAGGAGTAAGATCTCGGTTTTGTTTTCGCGAAAACAGTGCGGTTTTTAGATCCCGAGTGCAGAATTTAAGTTTATAAATCAATTGCCCTCTGTGGTCTTGGAAACCAGATCAAGCTACACACGGCAAGAGTGCTAGCGGTTAAGATAGCGACCGTGAAATGCGCTTCTGTTTCACGTTTTACCCAATTTACTGCGAGACGGCGGAAAATCTTTTGAGCTGCAAGCAACTGTGTGCGCGGGTGTGTCGGTGTCGTCGGCGTGTTCTCGTCGATTACGTTTCGAACGAAATCCAACTTATCGTTCACTCACGGTAAGTCTACGCGGTTGTGTTTTATTTATTTGGTCTCGTAAACCACTCTAAGACGAGCTGTGTGTGCAGAACAGATTATCTGCGCAGCGACAAACTTCCATTCTTCGTTTGTAAGCGGCGTTACAAGCAGCGGAATGCCGCTAAGTTGTTCCTACAACGCGCGGAAAGGCAGTACTCGGTGCGAAACCCGTGATGGCAAGCCGCTCCTCGCGAGCTGTCTGCTGGCTTTTTCGTGTTGCAAGGTAGATGCATGGCTAGAAATATCACTAGCCCCTGAATGACGGCCGACATGGAACTATGCGTAAGCGCCCTGCGAGCCCGATTTACTTGACACCACCGGAAGCGCACGCTGACGTCCTGAGGTATTTAATCTTTTTGTTATCGCCTATCCGGACCATGAAGTGCTGCTCACTGAGAGTCGTGCATTGCTTGTTACGTGTAGACGCTCGCTCGGCGCGCATCGTGGACAGCGACGTTTCACCAAAGTTGCTTTGTAACGCTGTAGACTGGAGCACAGGACGTTTGTCAAAGTTGCAGTCAATCGGCGCTGGAGGAATGCTAATAGTGTGATGTTCAGTGAAAGTCGGCCGGCTCGAAGAATCAACGAGCTGCATCCCGTCTTCCCTTACGTTGCACACGCGTGGATTCGACCATACCCGTTATCCGAACCTTTGGCCTGCGCTTTCGTTTTGAAAGCTCAGTAAAGGTCACCTCGGCAAGAGATGGCTTGCATTTCGTTCTGAGAGGCTAGTTCATGAACCCCGCTCACGCGTACACAAATTTCTCTAACAGCTTTTGGGGGAGAGGCACAGTATGCGTTTCTGTTCTCAGACGGCCACATTACGAAAGCGCCAATGTAACTCGGCGCTTATTTGCGCATACGAATGCAATTCAGCTCGCGCTGTGTTATGGCTGCGCCTGTGGTTAAAGCGTTTTCTTGAAATAGTTCCTACTTGGAGCGTGTTCGTTGCTTCCGTTGATATTTATAGCAGCCTTAGGTTAGTGTACCTGCATGCAAGAACCATCTCTTTACTGCGTTGTTTGGGCTGCACTCGAAGGAAAAACTGAGTGAATTTGAGACGGCATTGACAGTAATGCGTATGTTGTCTCAAGCTCACATCTACTTTTCAAACGGCGCAGCTGCAGCCACTGTGTGCTGCTCGAGTTTTGCTGATAATGCGTTCGGCATGACAGCGCTGCAACCCGCTTGTTTCTACAAGAGCGCACGCTGATGCATGACAGATGCTATTCCCTATCTATGCTTCAAGTTATGGGCGCAAATACGTGGTGAACTGGTTCGCCTCTGCCTGGTAGGTTTTGCATGTCTTGTGCCTGTTTGATTATCGGCGCACGTATTAGGCTTCACGCAGGGTGTTTTGAAGCGCTTGTTTAATAGCGGGTATAAGAATAAATGGTGAAACATTCTGCTTTGGGATCCCTGTGTAAGGAGCATTGAATGTGCATTTTATGAGGATGATATTCACATTAGATCGTAGTGAGTCAACGCTAATATGTGGCTCAATTCTTCGAAGTCTTCTGTTCCAACGCAAAAGGAATGCCATACAGAGTCAGTATCGACAGCAGGTAGTGCAGATGGAGATTGCTCCAGGGATTATGGGTCTTTGTTTCAATGTTTTATGAAAACCACTTAGAACTTGTCATGCGTATTTACTGGAATGATGAAGCCGGCGCAATGGCTCAGTGGTTATCGTGTTCGTCTGCATGGTGACCTGAAAGACGCAGGCTCGATCCCGGCCTCTGCGGTCGCATTTTGATGGAGGCGAAATGCTAGAGGTCCGTGCACTAGCAATCAGTGCACGGTAAAGAAGCCCAGGTGGTCGAAATTATCCGTATGCCTCACTACAGCGTCCCTCATAGCCGAGTCACCTTGGGTCTTTGAACCCCAATAAAACCAAACCGAAAGCGATCAAGATTACCTTTCTAGAATGGGATATCCAAGGTATGCCTTCCTTTGTAAAGCACGTGTGTAGAGATGGATTAGAATTTTTTTCAATTACCCTTATATTTTTTCGTTTGCGCTGTACAGGTCAACATGCCTGGATGATTGACTGTAGACAACAGGCTGCAAGAATGATTCTGAGGAAACATTTGTATAATGTGGTGCTTCTTATGGTGCATGTATTGCATATTCTCAGCCTGCATGGCTTGGAAATAAACAAATTGTAAGTATATTGATCATGTCATTTTTGAAGACCGTGTTTGGCGTTGGCGTATGAAGTAGTTGGTGTCCAAAGTCCCTCGCCTTTCGAGTCACTGCGTTTTGCTTGCGACCTTTAGCTGTTGACTACCCGCAGAGCGCACTTCTGAAACGACAAAGTCGTTCAATCCGTTAATGTACTTACGCAGGTGTTCGAGCAACAAAAAACATACAGGGGTAGGTGACAAGCATAGCAGTTTTATCTTCACGGCAGCACAAACAATTACAAAGACGAACAGTTGCGTAAAACAGGTGAGCAACAGTGTCTGCCGCAGCCACGCGCACCGCGGAGGCTTGCCAGTGACGCACTGAAGCAGGAACGTCGCCTCCGTTTTACGCGCCGTCTGAGACTAGAAGGCAAGCCTTGGCAGTCCATTCACGCAGCCAGCCAGTGCGGTTGAGAACCGGCTAAAGGCGCCCGGTACCGGTGCCTACCCAGTTACGTTGTAGGTGCGGGGCGGCTCCATGGGCTTCTCCTCAATGGCCATGCATTTGGGACCAGCCGCCATCTTGACCATCTTGCTTTCCGGCTTGCAACCGAACGCCTCGGCGAAGCCGCTACCTGCGTCCAGCATGGCCACCGGCACGTTACACCGGAGCCTCGGTGTCGTGTAGCCCAGCGACGTCTTGGACAAAGTGTCGGGAGTCGCCGAGCACCACTTCAGACAGGACGCGAGGAAGAAGAGCCGGTCGGGATTGAGACCCCTAATGTCGGTCGCGTTTCCCTCGCCGCCGCTGCTTCCAGAAGCGGGTGCGGAGGCGTTACCCTCGCGGTAGACGGAGTAGGCGAGTTCGAGGCCCACAACGTCGGCGACGTTCTCGGAGGAGCCCTTTTCGGCGTCCCTCTTGTTGGCACCCGCTTTCTTGTAGACGTTGGCCACGCATTCGTGCCTCTTCAGTGTCTCCTCACCGAGAGTAAGATCAGACTGGGGCGAGACGCCCAGAGGCATCTCGCCTAGCGCCGCGTGCCACAGCTCGTGGCCCGCTAGGTGTCCGAAAGCGCCCAGGCTCGCCGAATCGCTGCCGTTGACGAACAACGGTTCCAGGATGGCGCTAGGCGAAACCAGGATGCTGCCGTACCAGGGACTGTAGCGCACGGTGGGCCGTAGTCCTGGAAAGGGACCGTCCTCTTCTCTGGCGATCTTGTTCTCGACGGACCCGTTGGTCCGGTCCAGCAGCTGGGCTTTTTCGTGGTTCCGGATGGCGGCCACGGCGTCGAAGTATATCTCGACGTAGTAGCCCCGGAAGTCGGGCAGGTGCGCCAGGAACTGGTCCACGGCAGTTGCGCTCGAGCCGTTGAGTCGCGCGGGCCAAGCGACCATGCTCTTGATGGCGTTGAGTCGCTGCAAGGCCCAGGGTTGGTCCGGCTGGGCAAGCCATGCGCTGGCCAAGCCGGCCGTTCGGTTCTTGAGCGCGTCCAGTTGGTCGTATGCTGCTTGGACCTGTTGCTGTTGCACCAAATTCTGAAAGGAACGAGGATAGCTATATGTAATTGTAAACACGTATGTTTAATTCAATTTCTATACCAGGTAAGCAACGCATCTTCATCTTCTAAAAAGTTCAAACGAGGCCAAGTGCGCAGACGTAATGAATGAGGCATAGTTTCGCATCCACCTGCAAGTAATTTCCCCATAAATGCACACAAAGCGTTCTTTATTTTACGTTTCTGTAGCAAAAACAATATAGTAGCGGTAGTAATAATAATAAAACAATAAAAATTGATTTCGTGAAATGGTCATTTCAAATGTTTGTCGCTTGTGCACGATGCGTCTTTGTTGGGAAAAATTTCGGTGAAATTATGGCATCGTAATGCAGCCTTACTAACCCTTCCAGCTAATTATGGGACTTTAGTCTGAAAAATCTACCCGACCCGGTGGCTTAGTGGCTATGTCTTTCGGCTACTGAAACGGACGTGCATCGAATCTTGCTCACAGCTGCTGAATATCGATGGAGGCGAAATTCAACAATACCCGCATGCTTTGTGACGTCGGTTCCTGTGGAAATTCCAGGTGGTGTAAATAAATACGGAGTCATCTACCGCGGCCTATCTTAATGCGAGGTTTTGGGACGTTAAACTCCAGAAGTGTTAAACAGCCCGACCACTTGCAGTAATCTCGGATGAATGTTGGCCATGTGCGAGCTCGACGTTTATCCAGGAGCACGTAAACTGATGCAATGGCGGCAGTTGGAAGAGTTGATAAATATGCATAGCAATGCTAAGGCCCTGGTCCAAACTTCTGGTTCCAAAATCAGCATAACGATGCTCAGGTCTTGGTTGGAACTTCTGGTTCCAAAATCAGCAAACGATGCCAATACCGTGGTTGGAACTTCTGGTTCCAAAATCAGCACAACGATGCTGATGCCGCGGTTGGAACTTCTGCCTCCAAAATCGGCAAACGATGCTCAGCTCCTGGTTTCACGAAGCCATGACTAGTGTATACGCTTCGAACTTCTGCTTCCACAAGCCTGCGGCCCACCTGAAAAACGTAGCTGGCCAGGGCAAAGGAAGTCAGCCGACTGGCGGCCGCCGCACATGCGTCCGCGTAGTACACCATGGCTGCCGTCTGGTTCTCGGGCGCAAACATGGCGTCGACCAGCCGGTACGAAGTGTAGGGCGCCAGTTGGCGCACCACGTGGAAGGCGGCGTAGTAGCGGACGTGGCGGGTGGGGTACCGCTCCAGCACCTCGCGCGTGAGCGCGAAAAGGCGCGGGTCGGCCACGAACAGCGGCTCGTCGGCGCTCAGGTTGCCCTTGTCTCCGAGCGCCGCATTGAAGGCGGCGAGCCACGGATTGACCTCGCCCGAGCCGCTCCCATTTGTCGCTGGGCCGTCACTGCAGTCAAAGGTCAGGGTTCAACTCGTGGTGACCAGAGGTGGGTCGGGAGGAGGAGCAGTGCCTCCCTACACTCTAAACACGAATACACCTATATGGGAGTAAAAAGGGAGTAAGCTGTCCTCTAGCGCACACCCTTTTATAAAAGGGTGTGTGCGCTCGTGGCCGTCTGTGACCGCAGCTTTTATCCAGGAGTACATAAGCTGATGTGATGGCGACAATTGGACGAGTTGGTAAATCTGCATAACGATGCTCAGGCCCTGATTCGAACTTATGGTTCCAAAATCTTCATGACTATGCTCAGGTTCTGGTTTCACGAAACCGTGACTAGTATATGGGTCGAACTTCTGGTTTAACTCCTTTCTGTTTAGAGTGCATGAGGAGGGCGAAGACCTGGACCTTTCATCTTTGACATTCACTCTAGGCCAAAACTAGGTAAAATCGGATTATTAGCCACTTCTACCAATTATCTCGCCACGGACTAACAGTCCGTTGTGCAGAATAAGCGATTAGTCCCATTTTACCAATTTTCAAATTTGTGTATGGCAAGTGGTTTTCTATTCGTCTAAGAATAGGCTTAAAGGTGAGATGTCATGTCCAACATTACTGGACAAAAATTTTGTATTCTGAAATATTTTAAGGTACTGTTATGGAAATTTTTTACGTAATTATCCATTCTTTCGGTGCGTAGCAAAACATTTTGCAGTTTTTCTCTCGCTCGCATTGAGCAGTTAAGCCTCCCACAAAGAAAAAAATGGGGAACGTTTTTATGGATATCAAGAACGTTAATAGAAAAAAATGCAACTTTGCCTAGGGGAGATCTGCGGATTATTAATAGTGAAACCTTACAATACATGAAAAAATTGCGTTCATAAACTCTTTCCCGGTAAAGAATGCTTTTGTCCAGAAATGCTTTTGTCCAGCGCACAGAGAAATTTCTCCTGAGAAAACCACGTTGGCCTTGATTTTTATTTTAAAAGAAGAAAGCAGTGCCATTGCGTAAATATTGTCCCCGTGAATTTTTTCCTTCGTGATCCAGGGAGAAATGAATCCATTCAAAGTCGACCCACCGCGCCCGGAAGAAAAAAAGCTGGCTGGCATTAAATCTGTTCCTCTGTAGACTGGTTACAGGTTAAGCCACCCGATGAGCGACTAAGTTGAACCTCTTGTTGCTCTGAAGAAACCAAGGCTGGAACAGCTTTCGTGACACTGTGTTTCTTTATTGCCCGCAGTGTGTTCTGCTGAAGTGTCCTGTAGCCGACCATATTTTGTTGTGTCGTTCGTGTCTTTCACTGAACCTCTCTTGCTCGCCATCGGGTGGCCTTAGCAATGTTTTTCAGATCCAGTGGCTTAAAATGCATCCCTACTTCCATAGTGACTGTTCAGCTAATAACAACGAACGTATCAGTTTTGCAATCCTCAGGGTGTGTTCATATATGGTTTAATACGGCTCCTAATGTGTGCTTCCCTGCGGGCCAGGGCACTGCCTAGAAATCGGGAAAATAAAACAACCTTGGCTTTTGCGGAGCTTTGGGTTCACATATCGTCCGAGCATTTTTTTTTTCAACGTGGTACTCTGTGCTAAGTAACTGCACTGGGCCTTTGATTGGTTTTGAGCCCGATTTGTTTGCTTTGGTTGGTTTAGGCATTTCTTTACATTTATATTTGCTACTTATTCCACTTGTGGCTAATAAGAGACGCACCAAAACGAGGAAATGTCAACTCTTCACGACAATTAAAGGCAGGTTGAAATTCGAATGTCCGGCAATCTAAGCCAAAAATGTGTAAAACAGAACTGACTACAGTACCTATACTCGTTGCGGGAAACTATTTATTCTCATTGAGACTAATCATGGCTGATGTTTTTTGCAGTTAGTCCCTTCTGAACTAACGATTGGTTTTTGGGGAACGAAGAAATTTATTTTGGTTTGTTTTCTTTTTGAACAAACGTCTTTACATTGTTTCTGAAGGCGGCTTGTGTCGCTGTCTCAGTAAGTTATAGCACTATTATTTTGCCACTATTTCGGACTATAGCACGTGGTTTGCCTTGTCAGTCGTCGATGGCGGCGACTGCGGACTTACGTTGAAGCAGTGCTGTTCTGTGCGGCGTCTTCAATGTTAGTACGTTGCCCCACGGTGGCGACAGGGGGCGACACCGTGGGCGCCTCCATGGAAGGCACCTGCGTCGCAGAGGTGCAATAATGGCAGAGCTTAAGAGAATTGCGTTTTCCGTCTGCGCAAGCCTCCCTGCTTGCTGACAACTGTAGCAAGAATTATCGCACTATTCACGGTAGCCACCAGCTAAACCCGTTGGCAGACGACCGGGCGAGTAGCATATTCACGTCAAGCTTTCCTGGACAATACCAACTAGCGCCATCTCTCGACTGCCAGCGGCGGACACAGCGTAACTTATTGGGAAAATTTTGATGTGCAAATGAGAGAAACGTCAAGAGAGCAGTAAGGTGGTGCGCGAAGATATTGGTAATAATGTCCTACTCCTCCCATCCTTTACAGAATCCTACTCATACTGTTTGGCTCCAGAGGAAATTAATGGAGTATTTCAAAGATTCAAAATTCCCGCGGCAGTTTTTTGATTGGCAGCGCCATGCAACACATGATGACAGCCGCGAATACTGGAACGGTCTGTCCAGGCTTCTTGGGCTTGTGCCTGTCCGGTAACGTGAGTCGACTGAGGTCAAATTATTTTATCGTGGACCACCACGGCCGCTGACTACAAGAAACAGAAGCTTAACATATAACGGCTTTTAATACAACTGAAGCTTTTTAAACGCAATAAAAAATCTAGACAACTTTGTTCGTAATGTACCGTGTTTACCATGGCAGATCGCACGCGCTTTTTTTTCCCATGATCGCCGTGTCTAGACTGACGTGAAAAAAGTGAAATTCGTTATCTTTGGGTGTAAAATGCCCAACCTCGAGTTTCTTGTTCTAAAGATTGCAAAGTTCACCGGATGCGATTGCATATATCTATTTCGAATTGTTTAATTTTTGTGTGTAATTCTATCAGTTATTACGGCTCCTGCTGTTTGTAATCTACAGCTCATGTGTACTGGGTACTTCTTGTTCTGGTATGATTTTTCCGCCTTTTGTTTTTCGCACCATTTTACAACTGCGTACCAGTTGCCACCTACTGCGAAATCCACGTGACTCGCAAAATTGCTTTTATTTCCGAACTCGCAATATTCGTCGCACTTTTCTGTGTGATAATATACGACGTCGCACCTCGTATTTCTACTGTATATGTATTCTTGTGGCCCCTATTATTTATATGTTCCTCTTGCAAAGTTCATTAGAAAAAAAATTCTAGGCAACCACACCCATAAACATCAGGGCTTCAGTCCAGCAGGCCACCGTTTGAAAGCGATCATGGCGCCACGGTCGTTAAAAAAGGGAAAGGGAATCACGGCTTGCTTTCGCGAACCAACGTTCCTTGAAGGTCACCATAGGTGTTCTTGCGGGCTAGTTGGTTACGACGTCTCTACATCATTACTTTTAGAGCGCTGCACTTCCTCACACAATGCCATCCTCCTTCCATATAGACGAAAAATTTCAGCGACAGGGCGAAAAAAAATTCGTGAGTTTGCATCGAACTTTCGAAATGACTGATGCTTGAAAATAGCGCGACAACCACTGGCAGAAAGCGAACTTGTTTGTACAGAACGTAAAAAAAAAGAAAAAAAGTGGAGGTGCTGGGTATCGATCCCAGTACCTCTCGCATGCTAAGCGAGCGCTCTACCATCTGAGCTACACCCCCGGACAGAAGAGAACTGTTAAGAGAGGCACACAAAGAATTGCCCTCAAAAACTAGGCCAAATACAAGCGAAGCAATAGGTTGGAAAGAACCGGCTGCACCTCAGTCACCGTCTTGCATTCTAATCAGCTTCACTCCGGCATACATTTGCCGGGTCAGTAGCCGGTTTCTGTATGAGGATGTGAACCGCTCGCTTTGCCATCAGGTATCTATAGAGCAACGAACGAGAACAGGGAAGGAAAATGACAAGCACGATGTCCTGAGCATGGTCTCGTGCTTGTCTTCTGTTCCAATGGGCAGATCTGAGTGCAGGGCAGGGGAAGGAAAAATTGACGCCTTTCCCTCGAAAGCCACATCCGCTCCCATTCTAAAAGTTGAGGAAGCGTATTGTTCACTTTAGAACGCCCCTTTCAGAGAACTGCCGAAAATGCGCCCATGTCTGTATCGATGTAGGCACGGGTTTAAAAATTATGAAGTACACTGCAGTAAGGCTAGTCCTGTCACTTCTTCAATCAAGGTGTCAGAGAAAAGTCTAGGGAGGTTTCTTTGTAGAAGAATGGTGAGTTGGGCGAGTTGGATGTAGTTCATTTTGGCCTCTTGATGTACCACCTTTTTTTATCTGTGACGCAGTGCATTAGGGTTTATGAACTTTGGATGTGATAGTGCCCTCGTCGCTATCTGTGTACTTCGTACCTATCGCACCTGTGTAGTATTTCTGTATATGTATATATGTTTGCATTCCTTAATAAAACTTAGTTGCGAGACAGCGCTTGTTTTGTCCCCTTTTCTGTGTCTTTCATCCGTTCGCGCTGAATTTTACTGCCAAAATGAGGTTTCTTTGTGATTGTAGGCTTATAGTTATCCAACCTCCTCTACACCTATTCACCTCTCGCTCCCCCCGCCCCCGCTGACCTGGGCGAAGGTGATGTAGACGCCGGCCCCCAGGGAGAGCGCCGCGGCGCCGGCCATCTTGGTGGTCACCTCGACGTCCATCTTGACGAGCGCGGCGGCCAAGTCTGCGCGCAGCGCGTGCTCTGTGGAGAGCACGTTGATGAACTGGCGGATGCAGGTGGCCGTTGCCTGCGGAGTGATGAGCTGCTCGCGGTGGCGCATCCACTTGAGGAGAGACTCGCTGTGCGCCACGCTCACGATGCGGCGACTGTCGCTTCGAGGGTCGGGAGCCATGAAAATCTGCACCGAGCAGGAAAATGAGAAAAATATAAAAAGGATGGCGCCACCGTCTGGAAGACATTGAAGTAACGAGCGTTAGCTGTTTGCTTTACTAGAATTGATATGAATGAGATTAAAGTGAGACACACCAATGGAAATAGGAATCTGACATCTTTGATTTATAAGTGACGTCACCAATCAATAACCAGTTGCATATATCAATGACATCATCAATCAATCACAAATTCCATGTACTAATGAAGTCACCAATCAATCACCAATAGGGTTGCTATATCGATTTACTATGCTGGCCGCCATCTTGAATTCCTGGCTTAGAAAATTTCACGCCGAAGGGGAGGTGGTAGCAGACCCCAAGAAATCGAGAAACGTGATGATTAAGAGCTAACGCTTTTAAAACTTCGAGCGGCGTGCACGTAATGCGATGCAAGTTGTATTGTCATCTGCAAAGGGATGCCAAAGGCTTAATTGTAACAATAGAATGGGCTCGGGGTATTCAGCTGCGAGTTTAACTGTAACGGCGACAGGCAAATGGATCATGTCGCCCGTTAATGTGACCCACTGACAACGAATGGGTCATGTCGAGATCTGGGCACAAAAAGGCAGACTGGATACCACAGGCAACATCTTAAAAAGGAAGAGTGCCACATTCTGCATCACTTTCAGGTTTCATCGAAAACAGATTGCATATACAAAATACCAACTCAGGAGACGAGGCATTCGAGACATGTGCAAACTTGTAGCAGAAGCTAACGAAGATTTTATTAGAGGTTTTAATCTCCTCTGTCTGCTAACTTCATTATCTCCAGTGCCTCATTTAAAATCATACTCTCATGGCTAACTGCATCAGGTTACAACGCTTTGCAGTGGAAATGCGCCTCTATTGCAAAGAGTAAGCATTCAGTATATTTAGTGCTCGAAATCCTCCTCGGAACTTGGGCAGCATAACCTGCCCCTAAAAGGGAGTGCTCTAAAGGGCAGTTAGCTCTTTCTTTACTCCCATATAAGCTAATTTGGTTTTAGAGCGTATAATCTAAATTAATTTACGACGCTGCAGTTGATGCGGTCACCGTTTAGCCCAGGTGGGGAATACAACGTCCGACGGTTTGCCATGATTGCGCAAGGACAGACCGTCCCTTACATAAACTTCTTTAGACAGTCTATAGACTGTCCATAGACTTCTAGCTATAAAATCCATAGACTCTCTATAGACGAACTCTAGAGAATAGTCTATAGGCAATACAAATGTGATAGACAATCTATAGATTTATGGCCATACACTTTTAGTAGACGTTTGTCTAGACACAGTCTATAGTCTAGGAATAAACGAAAAATGGCGGTGGTTTAGCTCTGATTAAACCTAGAGTGACGCGATAGCTACAGCTGGCCGAATGGAACTTCCTCAGTTGAATTACAAAGTCAGTCTTTCGCCGCTCCGTTTCTCTGGGCGTTCCTTCATCTTCGTTCCACTTGGCACGGCGCATGCGCACAGCTGTGGCAGCTCCGTTTCGCCGGCGGGCCCCGCGGCCGGCAGCAGCAGCTGCTCCGCACCACGTGGCTGGTCACGTGACCAACCAGGTGACAAACCACGTGATCAGCCACGCCACCGGCAGTTGCTCCGCACCACGTGACCAACCACGTGACAGCGGGGCGGTGCAGCCACGCTGGGCGAAATGCTACCGTAATGGAGCTATCGCTACAAAATAAATATCTGTAAGAAGGCACTAGAGTCTATAAGAAGTCTGTAGACTGTCTACAGACCATTTTAATAAGGGGTGCGTCTCTCACCTTGAACAGGACGTCGATGTCCAGGTCCAGAGCCAGCGACACCAGGAGTTGCAGAGCTGCTTCGGGCGTGGCCAGCTTGCCGGTGGAGGGCTCCAGCAGCGAGCCGCCTCCGGTTCCGTCCACGCCCTTGCCCTGGCGGAAGAGCAGCTCGTTGATCTTCCAGGGGACGTCGATGTGGCGCGTCTGCACCTCGACGCAGGAGAGGTAGCTCAGCGCCGCCTTGTCCGTCGACGAGAGCGGCTTGTCCGGAGGCGGAAGGTTTTCCATGCGCTCGCGGAGCTTCTCGTTGGCCGTCGCGTACACCCTGTCCTGAAAAGAACATTTTAAGGCGAAAGCCTGTAATGGCTCATTCTCCCGTCCGTCCGGCGTCCGTTATACCCAGCAAATCGATAAGAAAAAAAAATCTTTGTGCACGATGGGATTCGAACCACCATCCTTCCGTTGTGCCGCCGAGCATGCTAACAACTACACTACTACTTGCCAACGCCTATGTAGTCCTCCTTGTCTAGGACGCTGGAGAGTGTTTGCGGAAAGGCGTCGAATCAGACGGAGGACTCCAAAACGCCCTCCAGTGTCTCCAGCATTTAAGATTCACAAACAGTTGTGTACTTAATTAACATCTTCACCAAACATCAGTGACACAAGCAGCAACACCACGCTAAAGGCTTTCGCCTCACCGAACTTTAGGTGAACAAAGTGTCCCTCGGAATTTGTCTCGATGGCCGTCGCGTACACCTTGTCCTGAAAAGGAAAGTTTCTCGTTGGCCGTCACATGCACCCTATCCTGAAAAGGAAAGCCGCCACGTTACCAGGAACGCGGTGGGTCTACAAAGTCGGGAAGTTGCGCGTGTTGGGAAAGAGTGCATTCCGAGCTTTCGTTGTAATGCGACATCTTTTAATTCCATGCTCTAATAGAAATTTGCAGACCAAGACGAGAATATTATAGCGCTCAGCTTCATATTGTATTACTAAACAAAAAATGGCCTTGGCTGCCTGAAGACAAAATGGCCTTGGCTGCCTGAAGACGTGCTGGTCCTGAAGGCCGGAGAACGAGTTCCAGCCGAACTACCCTGAGAAGACGAGTAACTTATGAATTGCTTACTATACAGCGTTAGCACTTTAGTCGATCCACTTTTGGCGAAAAAGCAGTGGTCTGTGTTCACCTCTCCCTCCCAGTGCCCCTAGAGGGTATAGAAGCGGACAGCGGCACGTCCCAGACACACTTCAGGCAAGGAAGGTGCCTCATCAATAGCATTCCCCGGTGAGCGAACCTCCTGGAAACGCACCTAGGCCGCCCATGAGCCTCCCGTCGCCATCCACCCATACATGCTCTTCACCCACCTCCACCCTTCATAAGCCCATGCAGCACCAGAACAAAAATACGACGGCGAATTCAAATATGTAATCGGAAGGTGATTAATATAGAAGCGGCATGTACTACCTAGTACCGCTATAATCGGATACAGCTTAAGAACGCAGCTGCCTTTCCCTGTCAAAGGACCCCCTCCAGCCAATAGCGTCGGCCGATTCTCATGGCCATGCTAGTGTCACAAAGCAGGGAGTAGTAGATAATAGTAGATAAGGGAATAGTAGATAGTAGTAGATAAGGGGATAACACCTTCCCTCTATGGTCAGGGGCAGAACACATTCTCTAGAAGGTGTTGGGACAGACCCCTCTCTCTATTGTGGCGCCGCTCCCTGCATGGTCACGCCAGCTGGGTCATGAGAATCGGTCAAAGGCATTGGCTGGAAGTGGGTCCTTTGACGAGGATAATCCGCTGCGGTCTTGAGTTGAATCCAACTATAACACATATTTGTCACATCACATCGTATGACCACCTGTGCATATCTTTATTCCTGCCGTTTGTTCGTGAAGGACCATAAACGCGGGACGAAATGCTAGGAAACGTCGATATTTGATCGCATCCGGTGCCGACCAAAGACCGAGTTCCTAATGCCGCATTGGAATCTAACCGTATTCCTACTCGAAGCCTCTTCGCATGCATGCATGCATGACGTACCTCGAGGTATCGGAACTGGTCCTCGTGGTCGGGATGGTGCTGCGCCCAGCGGCCGCACGTGAACTGGTAGAAGTCGTCGCAGGGGTCCGAGCGCAGGTCCATGGCTGTGTACAGCTCCCTGCCCAGGTTGTAGCAGTGCAGGCCGGCGCAGGTGACGTTCCACGGGCCTCGCTCGGGCGGCGGCGTCAGGAACACGTACAGGGCCACGCCCGCGATGACGAAGAACTCGATGGCCGCGAACGCCTCTATGCGGACCGACATCATCAGGTTGCGTGTGGCCGGGGGCAAGTCGCCGTCGGTGCCCTGTGATGAAGGCGTAAAGGGCGCGTGGCACAGCGGTGAACGTATGCGAGACTTTTACACAGCCACATGTTAGAGGTTTGCTATTCTAAAATGGCGTCATTCTTGACCAAATGACATCACCATCACGTCAACAGCAGCGCATGCAGCTGCGCCGGAACCCTTGCACATATTGCCCTTCCCGGGATCTGGTGGAGGCTAGAACCTTTACATTCGGAAGTTGCGACATACATTCGATCGGTGAACGTGAAAAAAAAAAACCTGGAGTGACGCGATAGCTACAAATGGCCGAGTGGAACTCGCTCAGTCGAATTGCAAAGCCAGACTTTCGCCGCTCCGTTTCGCTGGGCGTTCCTTCTTCATCTTCGTCGCTGGACGTGGATTCTCTACCGGCGGCTAGGCGAGCTGCGCCAACGGCACCTGCTTCGCACCACGTGACTAACCATGTGACCAGCCACGGCGCCATGATCACGTGACCACGGACGGACAAAACGAACACTCAAGATGGAGCGTCACGTGACAAATTTCAAGCCACTGATAAAAATGTAAAGGCAGTAAGTGGGGCCTGGGCTTAGTACCGATCGTCATGAGGGGCCAACTTTGGCATGCCACCGGGGGGGGGGGGGGGGGAGGGGAGAGGGAGGAAAGAGAACAGCATTAAAGTGAGAATGGTCTGCGAAGGCCGTGGCCACATGACGTCATGCTCCGTCCTGTTTTTGTTTTTTTTTTGCTCCGTGGACAGCATGTTCTACGTGAAAGGAAGAAAGTGACCACTAACAGCTAGAGCTTTAAAACCACTAGGAAATAAGTGCGTAACATGGTGAACACCGGCCGTACATAGCACGGTACATAGCATGGTTGGTCTTACGGCTGACCGGTACTGGCACTGTTGCTGAAAGACATGCTCACCAGCCAGGCCTAGCCACAATGGTCAGTGAGATGTCACTGCAGGTTACAAATCCTCAAGTTGTCGAAATTATCCCGGAGTCTTCATCTACGGAACCTCTTTCTCTCCCCCCCCCCCTTTTTTTCTCACTCCCCGCCTTCATCCCTTCCCTCACGGCGCGATTGTGTCTAGGTTGTTACGGAACCGACGGCGTCCTGGGTTTCACTAGAAATTGTCCCTTGCAGACGGCTCGCAAGTATAGTCGCGGGTGCAATGATGGAACGCCGGGCATAGCTTCCACAGGGCAGTTCGGAGCAGGTGGCAATAAGCAGGCTAGAAAAAGCGGCGTGTTTCATGGCTCCAAAGATGGCGGCCACGATGACATCGGTACAGGTCATGCGTACACCCCTAAGTATACCCCCATGCGTACCCCGTAAGTGTTGGGCTCACCTCGGCATGTTCGCTCATCTTGTAGTTTCCTGGCGGGAGGCAGTGGCAGGAAGATTAGACGGGCAAGTTCGAAGAACGCCTTCGTGGAGGGGAAGCGACGTCTGCATGCGGGACGGCACGGTTTCTTCTTTCACGCGCTAGCTCCGCGCGCTCAGGAGCCCGTGCCCGCGCGAGGATTGGATTGGACTGGATTGGATTTGGGGCGCTGAGGAAGGAGAAGGAATAAACTTGTTGCTGTTGCCTCTTAAGCCATGGCCCATACCCACGGTGAAGGATTGGCCAGGGTTTGGTGCAGCTTCAAACAGGAGAAAGATCATCCAGATTTATCTCAAGTGCCTCATAAATATAAGTAGAGGAATGTGTGAAAACAAATAATTTTGAGAGATCTTGAGGAAATCGGAATGAAAATCGTGGAAACAAAGCGGTGATGTTGAAATAAATAAAATTTAAAGGAATAATCATAAATAAATTAATTTTGAGAGAAAACCAAAGGCAGCGAAGAGTGAACACAAACATCTCCCGGTTTCAAATAACATACCTGGTGATGAGGATAGCTGGTCACTGGCCAAAGTCAAAAGATGAAAAAGACGTTTCGGGAGCACTACGGCTCCCTTGTTCACTAGGATTGCTGGTCACTGGCCAAAGTCAAAATATAAAGAGACGTTTCGGGAGCACTACGGCTCCCTTGTTCACTGGACAGTAAACAAGGGAGCCGTAGTGCTCCCGAAACGTCTTTTCATCTTTTGACTTTGGCCGGTGACCAGCAATCCTCATCACCATGATTCCTGACCAGACGGCATGCCGTCAAACCCTCGACTAAATAACATACCTGTGAAGAAGCTGACACACCTGCCAAATGGCATGCCCTTTGACGGTTGCACCGAAGGAGAGGAGGACGGGAAGAGTAAACGGCAGCCCTAATTGAGCGGGAGGAATTTTGCAAAAACTGAATTCTCTGCCGTGCAAACCGCCGGCAGAAGAGGATGAAATGATCTAACGATTCAACTTTATTTGAAGAAGCAGACGAGGATGCGGATCCAGCCTGACTGTAGCCAGGTTAGAACCACGGTGTCGTACGTTCCTCTGTTCCCGAGTTCACCGCTTCCTCTGAATGAATTCGCCAGGACTCCGCTCCCGCTGCGGTCTTCCTTTTCATCACTCATTCCTTTCTGCATCCTTAACTCGCAGTGAGAATGCCATTGTTTTTGTTTGAGAATTGATGCTCCATTATGTTTTCTCCATTTTGTTTCTGTGCGCGCCGCTTCCAGCATCACGTGAACTGATATCGGCGGCGGATAAACATCCGCTGCCTATAAAACACATTGGACGAAATAACGCTCTACTGCCCTGATTCGCACATGGTGCTGTTGGTTCTTGTCGTGCGGATGATGTGATGACGCATGCTACTGCGCTTACTATCTAGTCAATGGTACAGTGGTAAATCTGGTCAATGCAGTGGTATATACTGGTCAATTGTGCAACGGCAAAGTGACGTATAAAGTTGCTGAAGGCAAGAAGCTAGCTTCGTTTTTGACCGCTGCAGGACCTCGTGTCAAGGAAGTATTGAAGAATATATTGACGCTCGGATCCTTAGCAAGCGAAACATAAGATGAGGTGAATATTCTGCTAAAAAGACCACTATAGTCCTCGGGAAGCAAAAAAAAAATTGGTTTTAGAAAGGAAATGGCGCAGTAACTGTCTCACATATCTCGGTGGACACCCGAACCGCGTCGTAAGTGAAGGGATAAGCACTGAGTGAAAGAAGAAAGGAACCAAGCGGAGTAATCTGGGGTGTAAAACCGCAGCGGCGTAATAAGAGATCAATTACTCATTAGCATCCATCCCAGCGCAGATATATGCTGCTACACACTTACTCCACATTGGGGAATTCGCCTAAAAGTCATTGAGCTATATTAGTGGCATAGTCATGCAGTCACAAACACACACAATTCATGCCATGCTTCATGTAGCTGTCGTGCATAACTTTCGACAGAGGCACGGCGCGTGTGTGATTACGCCACGACTGTCTTCGACTGTAATACGAGCGTATGTGCCTAGTTTTGTGAAATAAACGACAGTTGAAGACTAACGTGATCCCATGTGTGTATGCCTTCTGTCCTTTGCCTTTCTGAAGCGCTAGGCGCTGCGAATTCAAACGACCATTTCCAACTAGCCCAAGTTTCCGCCTTAACCATGTAGTTATCCATAACGTTTCACTGCTTCTACAGCGTTCCACCTCCTCTCACAATTCCCCCTCCCTTCACTTATCGAAAATTTGAGGCGAAAGAACTGCTTTTTCACTGAAACTTTCGTACTGAGTGGAATGTGAAAGCCGCGTGACGACCGGTGAAAGGGGCTGGTTTATGCAGATCACAATTTAAAAAAAAGGAAGCAAAAAAAAAATACTTGGAGGTGCTGGGTATCGATCCCAGTACCTCTCGCATGCTAAGCGAGCGCTCTACCATCTGAGCTACACCCCCGACGACGGAATGCGGTGAATAGACTCCTTCAGGCACACAGAGAGTTTCCCTCACGAACCAGGTCGAAAGAATGTGACGCAATGCCCTGGAGAGAACCGGCTGGTCCTCGGTCACCGCCTTGCATTCTAATCATCTTCACTCCGGTTGCGTGCAGCTAGGCTGCCATAAGCTCGCCGGTTCCGTCGCCACTTTCGGTATGAAGATGTGAACCGCTCGCTTTGCCTCTTATTGAGCTTAACGATCTTAATAAGCAGATGTCAACAGCCCAACAGACGAAACGACAAGCAAACGATGTCCTCAGCCTATTCTCGTCCTCGTCTGTTTCAATGAGCGGAGTGGAGAGTGGGGAGAAACAAGCTCTCGCTGTTTCCTGGAAAAGCTACCCCAGGTGAAAATTTCCTGCTGGGAATCTGCTGGTCCCAACACTGCTGGGATTTTGGCAGATTCCCAGCAGCTGCTGGGACCAGCAGGAGCTGCTGGGACCAGCAGGCGTTGCTGGGACCAGCAGGCGTTGCTGGGACCAGCAGTTGTTGCTGGGACCAGCAGGCGCTGCTGGGACCAGCAGGTGTTAGTGGGGCCAGCAGGCATTGAAATGAGCTTTGACCTCTCAAAATGTGTGAAAGAATAAGATCAGTAGAAACGAGGCAAATACCACCAACACAGAGCTGTATGGTATTGGTGTCACTTCTATTGTTCTAGTTCCTTCACGCAGAATTCGATGAACCCAAGCTAAACCAACGTGCCAGTTCTGCTCATCCGAGACTGCCGAGCAAACACAGCTCATTGGACACAGGTTCCCACTTGCTGCTTTGACGCATACTAATGCATTACATGTTCTCAACAGCAGGAGAGGGCAAGAAGATCTACTTGTCTTGTGCAGTTTAGCATGTTTATTCTCATGTTATTCTCATGTGAATGGACAGTTCACTGCATATCCTTCCTCTTGGATTTTACGACATCTTGAATCTTCTCGCAGAGGATCCCGTTGATGTTTTTTTACGACGGGGTCCACGTCCACGCCCTTTTGTAGACCCCAGTGCTTGACCGTGGCTGCAAAAAAGTATTTACAACAGTTAATAAGGTGCTGCAGAGATAGCTGCCATATGAAAGGAAGGAGGGGTGTGACAGTAGGATCCAGCAGGTGATTGCAGGGGCATAGTGCACATAACTCCCAACTTGCTATAATAACTAAAGAACTTTAGCCAACTCGCTTCTTGGCCTATAAAGAATTATCATTCACGGTTTCAGATTTAATCTGACGTTTAAAGGTGTCTGATAATTATAAGGCAGCTTATAGCTAAGCAGGCGTACTACTTACCACTTGGCGGCTGTCGCGGCTTTGAGCTGCCAGTGTTTTGCTTCTGGCATCGTCCATATTTTTTTTTTAGCATGGTCTCATCATACTCTGCTTTTTTGGATGCCAGCAGAGTTCGCTTTTGCTTCTAAAGAACGAAAAAACTAAAAACACAGGATGTGCTGCAACAAGCATACACTACAACACATCGCAGGTTAAATTTCACGAGATTGCACAATCAAACAAGATATAACACTGCACAATGCAAGCACACCTTCTTCTTTTGGGCTGCTGTTTCCTCTTCACATGTCTCACTTGAAGAATCATGCGAATCTAGAATTTTTGGCATCGCAAGTCTTTTTGTTTTCATCCTTTCCTGGATTTCTTTCTCCGACTCTGCAGTGAGAAATTCAGACATACACACACATATATTATAGTAACCCAGTTCGCGTGGCAAAATCTCATGCAATTAAGGTGCACAAAACTGAGCCATTACCTCCTAGCATCAGGACTTGGGTGCTGTAGTGACTGCTGTCCTTTCCGTCCAGCGGATCTCTCCAGAACGCGGTATACACAGACCGCGTATTGAAGTCTGTGTTGTTTTTCGGGTTGAAATTCGTAATATCCTTTGCAGGAATCACGTACAACTTCTTATCTATATCGTGCGCGAACCTGACAACGGCAAACATCGCACGTGTCTGTGGAGCGTGATGCACACCAAGGATCACTAATAACTCTGCAAGCGCAGATCAGCCGCAGATTAATTAACTGAATAAGTTCGGATTAGCGAAGTAATTTAAAAAGCTAAAAGCCGCCACAGTATGATAGAACAGAGAGACGGGGATCGATACTCGTCCGTGCACTCCGAGAAGACAGGGAAAAAGGGGAAAAGAAAGGTAAACAAGTACCCAATGTTGCTATCTCCAAAAATCGACGCGACAAACTTCGGACAAGAAAAAAGGTAGTCAGTAAGCAAGTTTTTCAAAACTGGTTTAAAACAGCACAATTGATACACAGTTACTTATTAAGTTTTAGTGGCATGTTCATGTAATTAAATGTGCTAATTTACTCGTAAATCAGTTCAATGAGCTCTTGAAGGATAGCCACATCGGCATTTTCACCAGTCCAGGTTGTCTAAATCCAATCCAAATCCAACTAGACGCTTCGTTCAACTCGACGACTGTAGTGCAGTGAACTAGTATATTTTCCGTAACTGTAGGGCCTCCTGCAAAATAGGCTAGGACACGAGTTTTTTTTTTTTTTTGTAAGGGCCGCCCGATACAAAGAGAAAGCCCCATATCCAAATCCTGCAGCAGCAACAGCAATCCCCGCCTAGTGCTTCTCTTCGGTCGACGTTCAAGTGCTATTCGGATGGTGGCCGTGGTATTATTGTCACAGTGAGCTGAAAGAATGGGCCGCAGGAATAAGCGGTACCGGCGTTGTCTTGACCCAGGCAGCGATGCTGGTCTTCCGACTTCCACCAGAAGTTATCTTCGGATGTCTGCGCACCCACCGTCTCCAGCTGAAGGGCCTACGCGGTAATCGTCGCCAGTGCAAGGGGATACGCACCCGACGTCAACAGCGCAAGGATCTCCGCGGCCGCCACCATCGCCAGCGCAAGGATTTACACGCTAACTTCGCCAGAGCAAGGTCCTACGCGGTCATCTTCACCAGCGCTGACATCACCACAGGCCACGCATCATGATGGGGATGATTATGGCAGCAGCTATAATTGGTCAGGTCCTACGGAAACTCCTACATCGTCGAGCAATCACACGCAACTGCCTGACTTTTCCGAGCACCCTGAGACGTCAGATCAGACGCAATGCAGTGATTTAACTGTTGAGGACTTCCTTGCACTGACTGTGAATTTTGCCATCGAGTATGGATTGTCTTGGAAGGCAATCAAAGCGCTTCAAAGACTGATATTATATATTCTTGATAGGCATGATCTTCCATTGACGAAGTATCGTTTTAAGAAAAGCGTTGGAGTTGGAATTCACAAGGCGAAGTTCCACTTTTACTGCTAGCCGTGCATGGAGCTTGTCGCAGAAGCTTGTCACTGTGTTTCTTTATTTAGTTACACCTGTCTCCCAATAAATACTCAAGTTTCAAGCGCTGAAGCAGTTGCCAAATGGCTATTAATACACACCTTCTGAATGAAACTAGTCATGTCTAGTTGGTTTCCAACTAGCTAGGTCATCTGGTCCAATACACGCCAGGTTGAATTCCCAGCTGATCAGCTTTTCTCCAGGCAAGTAAATAATAATCTCAATATAAACCCGGTTTCTTCTCTACTAAGACCAGTAGAACCCTTCTGACGACCGGCTACTTGATTTTAAAAGCAACAATATGTTTCAGTTGACCGAGTACAAAACCAGCAGGTTTACTGCTGGGACCAGTTGATCGAGTACAAAACCAGCAAGGTTGCTGCTGGGACCAATCCGCCAACACAAAACCAGCAAGTGGTGCTGCTGGGACCAGCAGACTCAGACATCAAAACCAGCAAGGTTGCTGCTGGGACCAGTTCCCAACACAAAACCAGCAAGTAGTGCTGCTGGGACCAGCAGGTTCAGACCAAAACCAGCAAGTGGGCTGCTGGGACCAGCAGGCCCAGACCGAAACCAGCAAAGTTGCTGCTGGGACCAGTACAAACCAGCAGATTCCCAGCAGGAAATTTTCACCTGGGACGTTAGCTCTAATTGTTTGTTTTTTTTTTGGCAAAGAAAGTTCAAGAAATGCATGCTGCAGATGGGACCACCCCCATCAGAAGTTGTCCGTAAATCCGCCCCCGATTGCAGCGCCGTAAATACGGTTTGAGAATGATAAGCCAACGCGCAGCGAACCCATTCCTGTCATCATGCCCAGCTTTCTGGGACATCTACTACTTGCGCCATCTACCGGCAGTGGCGGCGACAGGGAGCGTAACTGAATGGGAAGGGGTACAAAAAAAAATCGTAAAACGTGAAAAAAAGCACCTACAAAAAATGCTTCGGGGATTTGTGTAATATACACTTAGCTGAGGAATGTGCCGAAGTTTCAGTCCTGTGCTATTAATACACGAGCTTCCCAGCGCGTTTGAATATTATACGATGCTGCCTACGGGAGGGGGCCCAAAGTTTTGGCATTTTTTCCAGACTTTGAAACTGTATAGCACCGTAAGTTATTCATCGATGAGGTGAATCAAAACGGGGAAGTTTTCTTCATGGCAGTAGACCTTTCCAAAGCGGACACCGCGCCGCATTGGGCGCTGGACTTGCTCTGCGCAACTGATTCCATCGCCGTGCACCTCCCTTCACGCACCTCCTGCCGTGCTTCAATATACGGTTAGGACTGATGCTTGGCGAGTTGGTATGCCATGTTCAAGAAGAACAGCGCGAAAGACAAGGGCACAGGATGATACACAAAGACAAGCGCTGACTTTCAACTAAAGATTTATTGCTTGGAACGTGGTAATAAATACATCAGGCTCTAAGCAACAAAAAGAACACATAGGAGTGATACCACGTTCCAAGCAATAAATCTTTAGTTGAAAGTCAGCGCTTGTCTTTGTGTATCATCCATTGGTCCTTGTCTCCTTCGCGCTGTTCTTCTTGAACATCAATATACGGCCCCTAGCATATATGACATACAGGATGTGGCAATAGTAACATATTCTGGATAAGCTCTTACTCATGCGTACCACTGGAATGGTGGGAACTTTATTACATCACGCTAACGAGTATGCCGGTTACTTTCACGCCATTGTCCACTATACTTTCCAAGCAGGCATTCGGACCCTACTTCGGTGTCCACGGGAAGGATGCCAGCGTGGTCATGTCGCAAGGTGGTAGAGTGCTCACGCTCCGCCTCGATGGCATCTCAGTTACCGCTGACGTCATGGGTCGCTGACACCACGGGTATAATATATGAATTTTTTCTCGTGCCTTTCCTAGTGGCCACAGTCGAATTCTTAGCCGACAGATGGGTCTGTCTTCGGAACCACTCGGACACTGCGTTCGTATGAGTGGTAGTCCTAGTGCGAAGTCTTATCTTGTTCTTAGGTTTACGGCTTTTAGAACTTTTCACGGTCCTGAACGAAAAATGCGGTATTTTTTTAGGGTGCGTGCTGTGGGCTGTCGTCTTCCGAGACGCCGATGAAGTGGAAGACGACCGTGACGCTTTGTCCCGCTCAATCCTCACGCGACCCGTCGTAGTCTTCTCGGTCTTAGCCTGGGATGTCGTGATAAGTCGCCTCGAAAGCCTTGCTTTGCGACGCCTCTCCTCCGGCGTGTCATCCAGCAAGCTATTGGTAGAATATGAAAGGAAAAAGAAAAGCATTGCACATGCACACGTGAAACTTTGGGCTCAACTGTTGCATAAATGCATCCCACCGGTTGTCTATGGAAGCCCTCGTATTCTAGGAAGGCTACCTCTTACTTTATTCCTTCTTGCTGATATCTTTTTATTCTTCCAAGCTAACCTGCATAAAAATGCCATAAGCCCAGCTATCCGGGATATGGCCGTTTAGTTCGGCAAACTGCCACCACGGGCCGCTTCACCCTGAACTCCTCCTTTCTATTTTCTTTTCCCCTTTCCTGCCTCGCATACAGTGATAAAAACAATCGAAGTTTTTCGAGAACACTGGCGGTGATAGAAACACACTCTTGTAATTAAGGGGCTCAGATGGAGCAACTGCCGACAGACCACAGTAAGAGTAATCTCGCCTCTACATAGAAACCACCACCACTGCTTCCCAACAAGCTGCACAGAGCATGAGTAGGATTGTTTCTTGGTTATTTTACGTAGTTGTCAAACAAGCTTCCATGTACCTTTGTTTGCGCTTCTTTGTTCAATAGAGAGTTATAGCATATCGTTACCGTTATTACGTTACCGTTTACCGGGCCCGGCTAGCGACATCTGCGCATGCGCCGCCACTTACCTGTCCAATAGCACTTTACGGAACCTCTTTCAGCGTTGCGGAGAGCTAGCGTTCGCTCGTAAACAAACATGGCGGCGCCCTGCACGGCCGCTTCGGACCAAATACAGCACCACCGCCGCGTTCTTCGGCGCCATTTCTCGCTATACATGAAGGCATTCGCTTTTAATTTGCAAACTGTCACTCATACGTTGAGGTTGAGTAACAACTAGGCCATGTTTTGAGATTATTTGCCGATTTTTGAGTAGTTAAGCCTAGCTATATGTCGTGTACATAGCCAAATAGCAACGACTACACTGCAGCTCTTCAATTTTGTGCCCGCAATTTTTTTATATTTTCTGACTTTTTTTCGTCGAAAAAAAAGACTGGTAATTCTCTTACTACATTCATCAGTAATTACAGAAAATAGAAAGTTTCTTCGGCACGGACTTGGCGCGCTTTAACGTACTGCCACTAGATGGCGCCACTATGTTTACATCCAAACCATGTGCACAAAGAAGCAACGAGGCGGCACGGCAAACAGGTGTCGTAGTTGTGCTTTTTTACAGCGCTCGAAACGCAACGTGCGCTGTGTATGCAAGCTTACTGATGTCTTACGTAGTGAAATTGTCTACTGGCCAGGGCAGGCAAAGGTGTCTAGCTTCACGGGCACATTTGAAAAGCCGCTGAGTCGGCTGTTAGCTGAAGTGTAGTCGGCACGTCTTTATATGCAGAGAAAAGGATTATTAAAGTGTAGCATCTGACGTCATAGAAATGATTGCAATGCATCCGTATTTTTTTCCTTAAAAGCTGGGCATCTGCCATCATCATCACTCGTTCTAGCCTTACGGTAACTTGTTACGGGAGAGACGGTACGCTAAAACGTCCTCTGGCATGTGGCCGCGGTAACCGGAAAATCCGGCGTCCGGTAACACGGTAAACGGTAACGTAAACACGGTAATGATATGCTATAACTCTCTAATTATACTAGCCCGAAGTAAAAACCGTAAAATGCATAATAAGGATGTAAAGTCCATTCAATATTCCCGCACGACATTTTCTAATTACTGTGTTGTGCTTAAACAAAATACGTCGTTTGTTTAAGTGTAGGCTGCACTTTTGTCGACGTGAGTGGTGTGTGTTCTTAAGTTTACTAAAATGTTCCTGTGAGGTTAACCGCAATCTTCTAGAAATGACAAAAACCAATTAGCAAACTATTTCCACATTTACTTGCGTAATGAACCCGCTTCTTTTCCCAAAGACCAAAATATCAGCCAAGTTTCACACTTTTGCAATCCACTTATCACTTTCTCAAAACACAGGCACTGAGCGAAATTCCGAGAAATACTTGTCAAACCTGCCTCACTGTTCTTTTTCTCTGCCCTATACTTCAAGAAACGAAAATGTAGATAACAAGTAAAAGCACGACAGCACGTCGCCAGGCTCCTTCAAGAGCCTCTTCCCCCCCCCGCCCCCCCGCAACCGGTCACCCCCGCACCGCGCAACAATTGCGCCGTACAATACCCAACACTTTTTCCTAAATTTCTTAGATGCCTCCAGAGCCGCCTCTGTGTACTGGGAAACGTTAACCCCTGTCTGCATACCTCACCGGCGCACGTGTCTCTGGTCTGGCTCGCAAAGTGTGTGCCTTGTGACCACGATGGGCAGCAGGTGCTCGTCACGTGCAAAACCAGTTTAGAAGAAAAAATTTACGAGACACTTTGACAACTAAAGTGTTGAGAGGCGAAAGCCGCTTCCAGGAAGTTCCACTGCTGACACAGCCCGGCGAGGGGGCATCTTAATTGACACACCGTCTGCCCAAGGGCGACTGCTCACGTTTTTTGCATAGCACGACGCGTGGCCATAGACGGTCTTTGCCTTTTTTTTTTCTCAGACACTCAGTCGCACACACCGCAGCACCTGTCAATCAGTGCCAGATTTCCAGAAAGTTGCACTGCTTGTCACACGTCACACCGTTCCCGTGACTATGTCGATACCCAAATTATACATCTTTAGGAGATCTTAAGTGTTAATTACGCCTAATTACACATTTTTCCATGTAATTTGACACAAATCCGGCGTTCTTCCCGACCATTTTGTGACAATTTTCGCTATGCCGTGACGACCATGCATACGCTGTATGCTATACGTATAGCCTCAGTCTAACTACGCGACCATGCATACACTGTGCGCTACGCGTAGCAATGCATACAGTGTGTGATTCTAAAGTCATGGAGCCGCCGCGGTGGTTCAGTGGTTATGGTGCTCGACTGCTGACCCCGAGGACGCGGTTTCGACCCCGGCCGCGGCGGTCGCATTTCGATGGAGGCGAAATTCTAGAGGCCGCGTGTACTGTGCGATGTCAGGCACGTTAAAGAACCCCAGTTGGTCCAGATCCTGGAGCCCTCCACTACGGCGTCCTCATAGCCTTAGTCGCCCAGGGGCATGTACACCTCATAAACCAAACTAATCTAAAGACATGGGCGTCTTTATCGGTGTCTGTCAGCTCTTCAGTGGGATGCAAGAGCCGGCTGACAGATCTGCGTCAGTCACAGCATGCATTTCGGCTTGTCAAAATTCAGAAACGCGCGAGAAGATGACTGCGATCATAGGCTTTTTTGCGGTCGCTATGTGATTGCAGCGGTGTGGCTCACTCACTATATAACAATGTATTTAAACAAGGCGAAGCGCATATTTACAAATAAAATCAGTTGGAAGTGCCAGCACAGTCACTGAACGCAAAGAGGCGTTCCTTGTCTACTGTGAGCGTTTCAGAAGCGATGCAATTGACAGTAGAATTTCGCATTTTGTCTGGCATTATCAGAGCACAATAGTGTCCAGTGAAGCTGGAAAGGGTTTAATTAACTCTTAGATTTGACCTAGTTGGTGATGTTCGAAACATTCATTTAAGCCTCGATATGCTCGGCTAGTCTCACTTTTGACTGCAAGCCGCCGCGGTGGCTGCGTGGTTATGGCGCTCAGGCAATGCAGGCCCGATTAATGCCACGTGTCGGGCTCATCGCTTTTATACCCGGGCATGCCGGTCGAGAGTTCGAGTGGAGGTCTGCAATTATCTCTTGTATGGCTCGGCCCGTGTACTGTGCGAGAGTCAGTGCACGCTACACGCAGACAATGGTCGCGCGTGACGTTCGGCATTGCGCAGGAGCAACCTTCATCTACGTGCCGGCTCTGGAAAGCATCGCGTGTGCCGCGACCGGCCGTTCCCCCCCCCCCCCCACACAAGCAATTGCACGCCCCAGCACCGATTACTCCAATCATGCTCGCCGCAGCATCCCGCATTCTGGTGGCCTATTCTGCATAGTACATAGTGTATAGGTACCCCCTACCCCTATACATTCTTACTATCGCTCCCCTTGTCAATCTTCCTCCCCCCTGTCATTTTATTCCAGCTAGGCGCAGCTCAGACGCTTCAGGTTCCGACGGCAGATGCCGCGGCTAGCAACATCTGGTCCTTCCATTGTTATCTTAGTAATACAGAGCCACTAACAACAACTACGTCCTTCGCACTATTTTCCGAAATATTCGTCATATACCACCATCTAGCCTATACCCAACTTATGATCGTAAGAGCGTGCAAAAAGAGGGAAATTTTGTAGCTATAGCTACATTACAATAGCATTTCGAGCCTTCAGCGTGGCGGCGCCGCCACGTGGTCACGTGGTGCGGAGCAGCTACCAGCGGCGCAGTGGCTGATCACGTGGTTGGTCACGTGACCAAGTTCCACTCTGCCAGCTGTAGCTATCGCGTCACTCCAGATTTAACCAGAGTTAAACCACCGCCAATTTTTTTTAAATGTAATATACATAGAGAGTACCAAAAGAAAATTAACAACTGATGGCAGCACTCCGTTGTATTGTTAGCACGCCAATGCCCTGCCGCTCGGCAGTGTGAGGTTCTCATAACGCTCTATTTTGTACCAGGTAGACAGCCTACCTGTAACTGTAGACAGCCTGGCAGTGGTCGTTCACAAGAAATTACATAATCCCAAAGCAACGGCACGTGACCAATAGGTCATATAACTCGTTATTACATTGCTGAGTCATCGAACGTAGCAACTGGCAATGGCTCACAAGACACGTTGAGCAGTCATTGTAGCCGCCGTGGTGGCTCAGTGGTTCTGATGCTCAGCTGCTGACCCGAAAGACGCGGGTTCGATCCCGGTCACGGCGGTCGCACTCCGACGGAGGCGAAATTCTAGAGGTCCGTCTGCTGAGTGACGTCATTGCACGTTAAAGAACCCAAGGTGGTCAAAATTATCCGGCGCCTTCCACTACGACGTCCCTCATAAACTGAGTCCCTACGTGACGCCATAAAACCAAAACCAAACAGCAACTGTTACAGCTAAATGAACTCGCGAATGAACCCCAACGCATTATCTTGTTACATTCTAACACATGCAGCTGACGCTAACTCGTCGCGTTCCGTCAGCGCCGCATCAACTTCTTGTGCGGGAAGTCTGTCTCAAAACAGAAGATGAAGGGAAAATGGGTTTGCTGTATTGTGGCGTATGTTCCCCTTGGAAACGTGGCCGCCCAACACCGTGACCACATTAGTTAGCTTACGCTGCGGATAGACTTTGCTGCGTTGCAATGGGCACACCCACCCTTTGTGGTCTGGAACCAGCCGGTCATCGTCGCCCTCATCGAGCAGTTTGTCAATGCCCGTATCCCAGCGGAACGGACGGACCGTCGTTTCTGTGGTCGAGCTCAAGACGGTGGCGTACGCGGTCCGGTTGGGGGCGTCCGTGGCGAGCTCGTGGATGCGGCGTCTCATCTCGATGGCCGAGTACACCATGACCACCACGAAGAGGCACATGAACGACAGCGAGCAGATGTAGAACAGCAGGTTCTGACTGAAAAGTCCACGGGGAGAAAGAGGGTGGAGACGTTCGGGCTTTGCCTACTAAGGCCTACTAAGAGAAATAACTGAAGCTGCACCACACCTTTCCATGTTTTCCCCATCCTAACTCTAGTTCACTGTGGCCTTATCTAGGGCCTTCGGGACTACGTGACCTTATACGGCAATTTTGTAGAGAGCTCCCACTTCCAGGTTCATCTGAAAGGAATTATTTTCGGATATATCACAGAAAGCAGCGTTTTAATGCCATGGCCTCATCAGGAAAAATGCGTCGTCGGTCATAAAACTCGCCCATTTGCTGAAGGGCGTCACATTACCGGATGATTCCCACTGGGGCGAGAGAAGTGACTTAATAGGGTGGAACTTTGGGCTTGTTGGTGCATCACTTTTGAAAAAGACATAGCGCATGAAGACAGGACAGTGCAGAGACAACACAGGACGAGCGCTAATGTTAGCGCTCGTCCTGCGTTGTCTCTGCACTGTCCTGTCTTCATGCGCTATGTCTTTTTCAAGAGAGAAGTGGCGTCACTGTAGCGAAGAATTTCCATTCGCTGAAAGAAAATGATGTTGACTGACCGGTGGTGATGTCACTTCCGGTCAATGTATCAAAAGCTTCAATTCCATCTCACTGTCAACACATAAGATGATTAGGTGCCCGTGTGAATTTTTTGGCTATGATGTATTTTGACTTTATGTAAACGCCGTTCGCCTTGTCTTCATCGTACATCACCACAGGCGTGACCTGACGGTGATGATGGCGGGGATATTAGATGTAGATGATCTTCCACTCCAGCCAGAATACCGCTTACTGTCGGGCCACCCTATCCCACTGGTGTCGACAAGCAGGTTATGATAGTGCGTTATATTTTTCAGCACAAAAGCAACTTAAGAGCTCTGGCCGCACTGTTAAGTAACCTCATTGCTATGGGGACGCAGGGGTAAAAGTGCACGGAACGAAAGATGAAATGGGGAAGTTTTGTTTGTTGTTGCGGAATGGGGAACTTGCGCTGAAGTTTGAGGTTCCGATTGCAGCGCCATAACACACTGCCTAGCGAGAAGAGCAAGCAGTTTTGGGTAGTACTCTTAGTACTTTTCCGCGCAACCTTCAGGCGCTTATTGGCGTGAGCCTCCGCGCTCTGTCGAAGGCGCACGTGCCGTGCGTCAGCTATCTACGCCGAGAAACGCTAGGCAGTGAATGCTGTCAGCCAAACGCGGGTATCTAATCGCGCAGAATGTGTTCTCGCGTTTGCAGCGGCCCAAGCGGCTGACAAAAGCAGTTTTGAGTCACCGAATGGAACAGTTGCAGTGCCACCTTGGCAGCGCAGGTTCCCCATAGCATGGCGACAGAGAAAAATGCAAACAGGCTAAACTGCTCATTCAGTGGCTTGGAGATGTGTGGTCTCGGCTCACGTGTGGTTGTCGGAGTGCTGCGGGCCGTCCAAGTAGGGCATGGTTGGCCCGTACATCCCCATCATCCTAGGGTCCATCATCATGGGGTGCTGGTAGCGCGGTTGCAGTACCGTGGCGTAGTCGCCGCTATACGGGTAGGCTCCGGGGTAGCTCATCCTGGCGTATAGGTCCCGGCGGGGCCCTTGATCCAGCCTACAGTGCAACCGATAGCACACACAGCTTAGCGCTAGGTCTTCTTCGTCTTCTATAGTTTCGCTGCAGCTGTGGAACGTGCGTAGCGAATCGACCTGACTAGAGTCGCATCCAACTCAAGAACGAAGTGGCTTTTGCCCGTCAAAGGACCCCATTCCAGCCAATGGCGTCGGCCGATTCCTTCCCTCTATGGTCGGGGATACACTCCTCTCTCCATTTTGGCGCCGCTACCTGCCTTGTAACGCTAGCAGGGTCATGAGAATCGGCCGACGCCATTGCTGGGAGGGAGTCCTTTGATGGGGAAAAGCCGCTGCGTTCTTGAGTTGTATCCGACTATAGGAGCATTTAAGGTAGAATTCGGACAAAAAAACATTGAAGCGAAACGAAAGTGTAATGCGGCAGAGAAAGATGAGTATATAAATATACACTCAATTCTGCCTGAGCTTGGTTCCTCAGTAGCATTCATCCCTTATTCAGCATCATTGTTCTTTCCCCCAACGTCTATTGACTACTCTGGTTACTGTGGAAGGAGGGTACGGTGAGAGCATATATGAATGCGTAGCCGCAGGGTGGTTACCTCGGGAAACATCTTTATCCTCTCCGTTACCCTTCAGGATAACCGCTGGTCCTTAAGGGTAACGGAGTGGATTCCAAGAGAAGGCAAGCGTAGCAGGGGGCGGCAGAAGGTTAGGTGGGCGGATGAGATTAAGCAGTTTGCAGGGGTACGGTGGCCGGAGCTGGCAAAGGACGGAGTTAATTGTGGACGACATGGGAGACGCCTTTGCCCTGCAGTGGGCGCAGTCAGGCTGGTGGTGACGATGAACCGGCCAACAAAGTGTATTACTCTAAACTGATGCAATTAATCCATAAAAAAAACTTTACACTAGATTTACAGATATATCGCCACACTATAGCTTTCGAACCCGTACACATAAAACAAGAAAAGTGAGAACAAATTATGGGAGACAGGATGTTGATTATCAAGCAACAAAGTTATTTAACCATCATGAGTCCTACATTGATATTACGCTACCATTAAAGCCCTTCAAATTACAGTACAAAGCATTCCTAATGATCACTGATGATATCTTATGTATATAGCTGCACTCATATGTCCATGCAAATCACCACTCTTGCGAAAAAGTTTTTTTTTCCATGTTTCTGTCAACATGCTATCCAGCGGTTTCTTTTACTCGCCAGTGTGTTGTCGCGGATCCTCTGATGTGCTTTCGAACGTTGCGTTAATACCCGCCGCGGTGGCTCAGTGGTTAGGGCGCTCGACTACTGATCCGCAGTTCCCGGGTTCGAACCCGACCGCGGCGGCGGCGTTTTTATGGAGGAAAAACGCCAAGGCGTCCGTGTGCTGTGCGATGTCAGTGCACGTTAAAGATCCCCAGGTGGTAGAAATTATTCCGGAGCCCTCCACTACGGCACCTACTTCTTCCTTTCTTCTTTCACTCCCTCCCTTATCCCTTCTCTTACGGCGCGGTTCAGGTGTCCAACGATATATGAGACAGATACTGCGCCATTTCCTTTCCCCAAAAATACAATTATTATTATTAACGTTGTGTTAATCGACAGCCAGCATTTTACGCTCATATATTTTATGAATGTGTGACACCGTTTCATCAGGAGAAATCCCTGCAAATGTATTGAAGTTTTGCCTGCTCCGAACTAAAGATGGGAGTCGAGGCCTTGTCAGGCTCCATGCCTTTTGCCTCGTCTTCCACTTTCAACTGAAAGGAAATAAAATGGTCTGAATCTGGATCTGAAAACCATGGAAGGAAGAGGTTATGAAGATAGTGGAGCAATGCAAAAATTAAGGGTGGTGCCACGAATTATCTCGAAAGGAGGAACAGCTGCAGTGAAATGCGCCGCCCAAGGGTGTGAGCAACAGAAGTAGGGATCATGCTCAAGCGTACGTAATGCGGTTTTGAAAGCCCTGAAAGCTGTAGTGCACCAACGACAAAGCCAGTGGTGCCTTTGCATACGCCCGTGCTTCCATGCTTGAGGTGGTGCCAGCCACGCCAGCGTCTCCAGACCCAGCGGCGTGTGCAGGATGAATGGAGCTACCGAAAGCCAGATTCCTTCTTCTGGTTGCCGCGACGAGTTCGTCCCACCATGTAACATACTGCACTCTACCGACACATGGAAAGAAAAGGCCAAGGACACATACGCGTCTCCTAGCTAGCGACGCGTAGTGAGAGTAACCCAATCACCAAAAACATGTGTTTAATCGTCAATCAGGGAAAATTAGTAGCAATAATCGTCCCAGTATCACAAAGGCAGCATGCATGTACTACATGCACGCATGACCTACTGTCTATACCAGACAACTCTGATATCTCTCTCAACGTTTCATTAAAATTTTATGACAGACACGAATATATATATATATATATATATATATATATATATATATATATATATATATATATATATATATATATATATATATATATATATATATATATATATATATATATATATATATATTGCAGCAACAGCGCATGCAGCAGAAGGAGCAATGCGGCCGCTGTAGCGAGATGTTTGTACACGAACGCTTTTTTTTCATAGCCTCGTCAGACCCCGCGTATATTATAATGCACGTTTGTCTTTTGAGGAATTCTTTAACAAACGCATCACTAACGCACCCATGTGCCGTTGGAGGCAGCCAACTTTTCAACAAGTGTGAAATTATAGGCGTGGTTCGAGGGGCCTCGCTACTTGGTGAGTTTGTCGTAACCAGATTTCTGTTACAAGCGCATTCAGTCATGCATGTATTTAACTAAATTACGCCATCAAACAATGTTGTATGTTTATGTACACCCAGAGGCCCGTAGCAAAGAGTATAGAGAAAACTTGTAAGGGAAGAAGTATTGGACCTAGGATTGCTAAATTTTTGTGTGTTTTCATTGAACCGCCGAGGTATGATATACCACCAGGGCTTGTGTCGCCCCTGTGTTGTTGTCCCAAGTCATTTCAAAAGCGAAATTATGTGACTTATAATAAACTTCACATCTCCAACCAAAAACTTTAATTTTAACCCAACGTTTTGAAGCCGACTCGGCTCCTTCATCAGGGGTGCCTGAGGGCAGTAGCTAGCGAGGTCAAGGGGGTCAGAGGGACGAAAGTTGTGATGCGAAAGGCGTGGGGGGGGGGGGGGGGGTGGAGGAGGTGGGGTAGTTAAGTCTGTGAGTCACGTTGTCGCTCTGTGGGGAGGCGGTCAATGGCGACTTTTTTTCGTTGAGTTGAAGAGCGAAGTTCCTGGGCATATACTGGGGGCAGGTTTCCTTTTGTGCAGTTGATGTTGTTCGGGGTGGCTTGGATGTGGCCGAATTCCAGAAGGAGCCTTTTGTGGTAATTTGTTTCGGTTCCGCGGATGCGGGGGAGAAGGCGTCCGATGGTGGTAGTCGGTTTGTGCATTGTTAGCACACCTTCTTTACCGAGAATGCGAACCACCGTCTCGCTCACGCCTTTCATGTATGGAATGCACACGCGTTTCTGCTTCTGGCTTGTGCTTGGGGAAGGAATAGAGCTGTTTTTCTTTTTTTTTGTTTTTGGCTGTGTCTTGTGACCGCCATGGGCAGCAGGTGCTCGTCACGTGCAAAGCCAGTTTCGAAGAAAAAGTTGGCGATTTTGCACATCGGGCCTCCACACAAGGGATCTGTCATTACATCTTTATTGAATAGAGCCGACGCCATATATGTTCTTCGCATGAAGAAAAAAGAAACGAAAAGAACCGAGTAGTCGCCGATCTCCCCCCCCCCCCCCAAAAAAAAAAAATGGGTACCCCAGTTCGTTCATCCGACCCATCATAAGTCTTCAAACCCAACCAGACAGGCAAATCTGACAAAATGTTTAGTTTCCGATTATGTATGACCATGTTAACTACCAACTAGCCCTATTTGAAACCCTCTTAATGTTATATATCCGTCTGAATTAAAGCGGACAGGTAGAACTTTTGCTCGGGTGTGCAGAGGATATAGAACGGGCGTGCTAAGTGGCTTGAATTTCCCGCCGAAGCAAGAGCGCGGATATTAGCGCCACGTGGCGGGGCTGTCTTGCCCCGCGTCGCAAGAAATCGGTCAGCGAGCGACTGCCTTGCCAAAAGGGTCGTTGGAGACTTGTTGGGGGGTTCCCCTTCTGTGCCGAATGTGCATACGTCGCGCGCCTTTCACGGGTGGCCAGTGTGAACGCGCCTCATGGAGTCGTAATAATAATAATTGTTTTTTGGAGAAAGGAAATGGCGCAGTATCTGTCTCATATATCGGCGGACACCTGAACCGCGCCATAAGGGAAGGGATAAAGGAGGGGGTGAAAGAATGAAAGAAGAAAATGGTGCCCGTAGTGGAGGGCTCCGGAATAATTTCGACCACCTGGGAATCTTTACCGTGCACTGGCATCGCACAGCACACGGGCGCCTTATTAGCGTTCTGCCTCCATAAAAACGCAGCCGCCGCGATTCGGTGCTCCTCATGGAGGAATGATACATGATACATTTTCCTTCTTCCCTCCCTATTCAAGCTGAACGCCGGAAAGTGTGCCGGAAGTTAGACGCTGTCGCAGCGGCGTCGTCTGCTGCATGATACATTTTCCTTCCTCCCTCCCTATCCGAGCTGAACGCCGGAAAGTGTGCCGGAAGTTAGGCGCTTTCGCAAGGACTACTGGAAGTATTTGGCCGCTTGCGCAGGCGTAGCGGCGTCGTCTGCTGCGCATGCGCGCCGAGGCTATCAGAGTAGGAAGAACGCTGGAGTAAACGGCATCAAAAATTGTGACGTAACTGCCTCTCCAGTTTTCCTTGCTGCACGACTCGCCTCGTCGCGAATTACCGGTTGTAGCACGCTGCCGAAACCCAGGGTAGCACGAGAAGCAGACACTATGGCGACATGAAACGGAAGCTTCCCACACTATAGCGGCGCGCCTGTGAACCACAAACGAATTCAAGCTTCACGCCTCATCATGCACGTAGTATTTTTTCTTTAGAATAAACTGCACATCTCCAATCAAGAACTTTAATTTTAACCCAACGATTCGAAGCCGGCTCGGCTCCTTCATCAGGGGTGACAGGGCAGTAGCAGGGGGTTCAAAGGAACAAAAGCTGTGATCCGAAAAGCGTGGGGGAGGAGGGGGGCGGTTAAGGCTGTGAGTCATGTTGTCGCACTGTGGGGAGGCGGTCAATGGCGACATTTTTTCGTTGAGTTGCAGAGCGAAGTTCCTGGGCATACACTGGGGGCAGGTTTTTTTTTTGTGCGGTTCATGTTGTTCGGGCTGGTTTGGATGTTCCAGGATTCCAGAAGGAGCCTTTTGTGGTAATTTGTTTCGGTCCCGAGGATGCTGGTTTCTTTGTAGTTTATTCTGTGGTCTGAGTCCTCGGAATGCTCGGCTACAGGATTGCGCTCTCTTGCAAAGTTGCGGACGTCGTTTTTTTTTTTGTTTCCGGATTCTTTGAGATTTTTGCTTTCGCCCGTGTAGCTTGCGTCGGAGACGACGCAAGGAATTTTGTAGACAATGCCTTGGGCTCTTTCTCACCGCGGCCGGTCTTTGGGAACAGGTGGGCTAAGAGCAACAGTGTTTGTGGGCTTGTGCGCAAACTGGATTTTTCCAGGATTCGGGCGAAAAAAGGTATTCCGACAACGAGCGAAGTGGGAACACCGGAAAGTCCACAATCGGGCGCAATGGGATCCCAGGTTTGTGGACTTTGGGCAGGCCGTACAATGGTGGGGCCAAAGACCAAAGCCACCACCAAAATACCTCACTCTACTTTATGTCGGAGGTGTCAGCGAAACCATCGCCTGAATCCTGAAAAAAGGGGGTCTCCAGGTGGCGCACAAAGCGACAAACACTTTTGCGCTTTGCCCACCTGTTCTCAAAGACGGGTCGCGGAGAGAAAGAGCCGAAGGCATTTGTCTACGAAATTCCTTACGCCGACTGCGATGCGAGGTACATCGGCGAAACCAAAAATCTCAAAGAATTCGGCAACAAAAAGAAAAAAAACGTCGGCAACTTCGCCGGAGCGCGCAATCCTGTAGCCGAACATTCCGAGAACTCAGATCACAGAATCAACTTCGAAGAAACCAGCATCCTGGGAACCGAAACAAATTGCCACAAAAGATACATTCTCGAATCCTGGCACATCCAAACCTACCCCTCGAACATCAACGGCACAAACGGAAACCAGCTCCCGACTGCGCTCAACGGAACAGAAAAAAAAAAGTCGCCATTGACCGCCTCTCCACAGTGCAACGTGTCTCACAGCATTACCCCAACCCCCCCTTCGTTCCTAAAGATCACAGCTACTGCCCGCCCTGTTACCCATGATGGAGCAGTCGGCTTTGTAGCGTTGTGTTAAATCAGAACAGACATATGTGCGACGCGCTCATCACTAACAAGAAGGAGCCCGACTGAAATTGTCTTTCAGTATTAAACTCATCCCGTACCAAAGTTGATCTAAGAGCGGAGAAGCCTGCTTCGAAGTTACGTTTCAGATTTTAGAGACGTTCGCCGATTTTGACATCTTTTCAACGCCTAATAATGCCGATTCCCAGACCTAAGAATTTCGCGCACGTTCGGTTTTGGTTGGAGATGTGCAGTTTATCTTGCCAACTTACCTGGTGCAGCAGTCACTGGATCACTAAATGGCTAAGCAAGATGGCGCGAGTATTATCTATACCGTGTAAATTTTTGTTGAACCTACTACAGTATGAACAGCAAATGAGACTGGCCACTGCACCTCGGTTATGCCACAAGCAACCCAAGCCGACATTAATACAAGGGCACTACACACTCAAAGCATTACCAATTCAGCTCTGACAATTGCCAAGCCTGCTTCTCTGAGCAATTCTGACAGATTAATACAACATGGAAAGGACACAGCAGAGTAATAAATATGACAAGAGCCTTTTTATTCACAACCACCCAGCCGCAAAACTAGCTGGCTGGAGGTGCCGAAAAAAAAAGCCAAAACTTAATAAAGACGCTGTGGGGGCCCCATCGTAGACTTGATGTGCAGAGACCTGATGTTCTGCCAGTTCTTTTTCAACAGGAACACCAAGTGGTTGATGGCCAGGTTGATGTTCTGGGCCAGCTCATCAGGGCTCATCTTGACATTGCCCACAGCAACTGCGAGACACAGGACCTGAACAGAAAAAAAAAGTATTCCACAGTGTACACCACAAACCACACCAAGAAGTGCAATAGGATGTCCAGTTCACTCAGAGGGTGCACAAGTAATCAATGAAACTATTCATTGCCCAGTACTAAACTCATCATAGGCAATACAACTGTTAGGACTGCTAGTCCAACACAATGCCACAAACCTACAAGCTAATCAATGTGCAAAAACATCATAGTTGTGATACTATGGTTGTAACATTTAGATACTGTTTTGAGACTGTCAGATATATGTAAAAATTTTTCCTTGAATCCACACAAGGGAGGGCATTAACCTAGCTTGCAGCCAAGCTCTAAACCTAATACAATGCCTGGTAGCAAAGCGATCGCCCTAGTGTGGTATGCATATATTTGCGTCATCTTGTAAACCTTGCTACTTCATGCATGTGCATGCTTGGTGCTAACCAAGGCATGTCGGTCCACCAACTCACTACAAGACTAAATCAATCGAAAGGCAACATACCTTCTTCATCTGGAATTTGATGGTGGCTTTGACCTCGTCAAGCTTGGCCATCATAGATTCGTAGTGTGTCAGCAGCGTGGGGAACTTGCCCGCCTTGTTCAGACCAGGACCCAGGAGACGGGGAATCTGCTTGATGAGCGACTCTGACGCCATGAAAGCATCGTACTTCTTGGCTGCAGTTGGGAAGGGAAAGGCACAAGGCAGCCAAGACCGAGGCAGGCTTGCATAAATATTAGCAGCACAGAAAGAAGACAGCCGACTAAACAGAAGCCAATGTGGGGTCTTTGCAGCTCTTGCACATCCCTTACAGTGAGTAAAATAGAATCCATTGATTACGCCCCTGGCTTCTGTAAAGGCTTACCAGATCAGACCAAGTGTGTCTTATCACCAGTATTTCAGGTAATACATGCATTTCAAGTCATCACTCTGGTAGCATGGCTGCCGAAAACACCGAACAAGGCCTATGCCTCATTTAGGACAGCGACAAAACGAAGTAGAGAATCAGAAAGCCAGACAGAAAAAAAAGCTTTCCGAAGACACCACCTCCATATCCCAGCCCCACATCGTAATTATAAAATCAAAAAAAAGTTACTGCTACTAACATGTGGCTGGAAGCGCTTTCCTGATAATGCTGTAGCGGCAATCTCCTAGCTCAAGATACACACAGACAGGCCCCCGGACACTAGAAAAGCAAGCGGGGAAAACGCACCAAGCTTTTTGACTAGTTTCTTGCTCTTGTTCAGCTTCTTCAGAGCCTCTGTGTCCATGAAGGCCAGGTTGTTGGCCTTGGCTTCGTCACAGTGCTGCTGGTCACCAAGAATGCACACCTGGAACTTGGGCCTGGGGATGTGCTTCAGCCTGTCGACAGGAAAAAACTTTCATGAGCAACACATGAACAGTTAACCAGCAGCAGCATATAAGCATTCAACGGGGCACTACCAGTATTGCCAAGCCAATAATAGATAACAAGTACAACCTACACCTCTTTCCGCCTTAAAAAGGGATGTGGGTCTTAAGAGACCACGAAGAACTGGGGACAAGTCCTTCTCCAAACTGTTTGTTTGCATACAGAACGTCTCTGCAGAATATCCATGCTCAAAACAATCCCAAAGTACAGAACAAATAGATGATGTTCCACTTCATGTGATTGCTGTGCCAAAACTGCTCCCCAACCACCACCGTTAGAAGTTTTGTTCGATACCTTCCTAGAAGGACATGGAGCAGTGCAGCTAACGCTACAGGAGTTTTCTCATGACTCTAAGGGCACACAGGCTATGTCTATCTCCGATTTTGCTTTGGGCAATCGAAATTAGCTTAGTATCAATTTGGGAGTAGGGCAGTGATGCTATATGTTTACTGGCTTTCACATTATACACTAAATGAATTTGTTGCTTTAGTAAATTACCAGTCAAACCATTTTGTATGTTCTATTCAATTTTTTTTAAATATATTTTTACAGAGCCAAGACAGCATCACCACACAAACTGAGACTCTGATGATGCAGTTCTGTAAATGTCTCAAATAATGCAAGCATTTTTTGTCTAACAGCCTGTAACAAAGAACCAAATGTGAACCACAAATCCACTAATAATTCAAACTAACTGAGCCATTGAAGAACATTTGCACTACATAAAAAAGCAATTTCTTAGAAATTTTGACAAAGACTCATCCCTCCCTTAATGAAAAAAAAAATGCTATAACTCGTTGGAAAGCAACCCAAAGCGCCAAATTGGCACTTTGGCTACAAGTCAATGGATCTCGAGCAATGCCCGAACGCGTTAAGATAAGAACACCCCTTTCGTGCATGCACCATGCTCGGAGATGGCACAGGCTTAATCAGCGATACAGTTCATTGCCCAGTGCTAAAGTCGTCACTGCAATGATGCACGCCTGAACGGGAGGGGATATAAAAGCCGCCGCCTTCGTAACGCAACATGCGCACCAGCCATACATACGACTGTCGGCAGTCTCCTTGCGTCGCCAGCAGTCGACAAGTTATTGGTGCCGCCGAAGCGGAACACCTCCCCATTGCTTTAAGACCCTGGGTTTTTGTCCGCCCGGCTTCATTCAGAGAACCGAGCTCCCTGTACCGCTACAGGCTGTGGCGTCAGACATACGAGAACGGTCGCTAAGCCCAACGTCTCGAAAATCTGCCCTAAAATTTCAACCAAGCACAATGGCAATATTGCGAAGCCGGTTCGAATGGCATTCTAGGCTTAACGTTAAGCGGGCTCTAGCCCGATGGGGACGCCAAAGGCTGCGCGTTTCAGGTCAATTTTTCGTGCGATGCTGGTCGAAGAGCAGGCATACTCGACGGTGCCCGAGAAACGCTTGTCCTTCTGAGGGTCATAGTTCTTGAGGGCGATCTGGAGTTCCACGGTCTCGAGGAACTTGCGGTGCTTGCGCGCCGACTCCTGCAGGACCGCGTTGACGCAGTCGTAGAGCGTGTCCCTGCTCACTTTCGAGCTGCACAAGAAAAGCAGAAAAATTATTAGACCGCTTCAATTCAATCACTTCGCAACAGCATGCGTGGAAGTGAAGATCACGCGCTAGCAAGAGGCGGCCACCATTTCAAGAGCTTAGATTAAAAACCTTCGCAAATAAGAAATAAAGTTGGTAAATCGAAAAAATAAAGTTAGCTGCATGAACAGCAAGAACTACACTATCAATAAGAGCACAAATGCAACTTGGTAGCTAATTTTCCGACAAGGATTGAAAGGATTACATACCTCATGCTGAGACCGTCGACGCGCACTCTGCCACGACAAACGTGAGAAATGAAGAATATCTGTGTAACCCGAGTAGATGATGCTGATGATGCGCTGACGATGTGCCTGAGTTGACCACGTGATTTAAAACACCCTAGGCACCCTGGTGGAAGAAAATTACGTGACGTAATTTTCTTTCTCTCCCCCCCTTTTTTTCTCACTCCCCCTTCATCCCTTCCCTCACGGCGCGATTGTGTCTAGGTTGTTACGGAACCGACGGCGTCCTGGGTTTCACTAGAAATTGTCCCTTGCAGACGGCTCGCAAGTATAGTCGCGGGTGCAATGATGGAACGCCGGGCATAGCTTCCACAGGGCAGTTCGGAGCAGGTGGCAATAAGCAGAAGCGGCGTGTTTCATGGCTCCAAAGATGGCGGCCACGATGACATCGGTACAGGTCATGCGTACACCCCTAAGTATACCCCCATGCGTACCCCGTAAGTGTTGGGCTCACCTCGGCATGTTCGCTCATCTTGTAGTTTCCTGGCGGGAGGCAGTGGCAGGAAGATTAGACGGGCAAGTTCGAAGAACGCCTTCGTGGCGGGGAAGGGACGTCTGCATGCGGGACGGCACGGTTTCTTCTTTCACGCGCTAGCTCCGCGTTTCACACTTTTGCAATCCACTTATCAACTTTCTCAAAACACACGCACTGAGCGAAATTCCGAGAAATACTTGTCAAGCCTGCCTCACTGTTCTTTTTCTCTGCCCTGCTGTACTTCAAGAAACGAAAATGTAGATAAGTAAATGCACAACAGCACGTCGCCAGGCTCCTTCAAGAGCCTCTTCACCCCCCCCCCCCCCCCCCTTTCCCCCGCAACCGGTCAACCCCGCACCGCGCAACAATTGCGCCCTACAATACCCAACACTTTTTCCTAAATTTCTTAGATGCCTCCAGAGCCGCCTCTGTGTACTGGGAAACGTTAACCCCTGTCTGCATACATCACCGGCGCACGTGTCTCTATGGACTGGCAAGTATTTAGAGGGTGTTGGACTGGCTCGCAAAGTGTGTGCCTTGTGACCGTCATGGGCAGCAGGTGCTCGTCACTTGCAAAACCAGTTTAGAAGAAAAAATTTACGAGACACTTTGGTAACTAAAGTGTTGAGAGGCGAAAGCCGCTTCCAGGAAGTTCCACTGCTGACACAGCCCGGCGAGGGGGCATCTTAATTGGCACACCGTCTGCCGAAGGGCGACTGCTCACGTTTTTTGCATAGCACGACGCGTGGCCATAGACGGTCTTTGCCTTTTTTTTTTTCTCGGACACTCAGTCGCACACACCGCAACACCTGTCAATCAATGCCAGATTTCCAGAAAGTTCCACTGCTTTTCACACCTCACACCATTCCCGGGACTATGTCGATACCCAAATTATACATCTTTAGGAGATCTTAAGTGTTAATTACGCCTAATTACACATTTTTCCATGTAATTTGACACAAATCCGGCGTTTTTCCCGACCATTTTATAACAATTTTCACTATGCTGTGACGACCATGCATACACTGTGCGCTACACGTAGCTATGCATACAGTGTGTGATTCTAAAGTCATGGAGCCTCCGCGGTGGTTCAGTGGTTACGGTGCTCGACTGCTGACCCTGAGTACGCGGTTTCGACCCCGGCCGCGGCGGTCGCATTTCGATGGAGGCGAAATGCTAGAGGCCCGTGCACTGTACGATGTCAGTTCACGTTAAAGGACCCCAGTTGGTCCAGATCTCTGGAGCCCTCCACTACGGCGTCCCTCATAGCCTGAGTCGCCCAGGGGCAATAAACCTCATAAACCAAACTAATCTAAAGACATGGGCGCTCTTTATCGGTGTCTGTCAGCTCTTCAGTGAGGATGCAAGAGTGGCTGAAGATCTGGTTACCTGTCACAGCATGCATTTCGGCTTGTAAAAATTCAGAAATCGCGCGAGATGACCTGCGAGTCATATGTTTTTTTTTCGGTCGCTATGTGTTGCAGCGGCTGTGGCTCACTGGACCACTATAAACGGAGTGAAAATAAGGAAAAGCGCATATATTACAAAAAGCAGCGCGTATAGAATAAGACGCGTGCCAGTAAACACTGAACGCAAAGAGGCGTTCACTGTCGGCTGGCACGTTTCAGAAGCGAGGAAATTGGCCAGTAGAATTATCGCATTTTGCTTGGGTTATCAGCGCACAATAGTGTCGAAGTAACACAGTGGTTTGGGCTAGTTGGTTGCAGTTCATTATGGAGACAAGTTTCTCAGCATGAATAAAACGCACACAGAAGACAAGGAACAAACAAGACAGGACTGTGCTGCACTTCCAACTGATTTTATTTGAAAAAGCTCGACGTTTAAATACATTCAGTTATCATGAGGTGAAACCTAATCACAATCATGCAAAAAAGCCATTTCATTCTCCAGCAATGACAGTGAAGGCGTGCTGACGCAATTGTCACCGGCTTTCCTAATAAAAAAGGCTTCGATAATTTCACGCTGAAGCTTTTCCTTGGCGTGACCCAGAAACTGCGCCTTCTGAAACATAGGTTTGCATTTGCACGACCGGCAGTGTACGGCAAGATGGCCGCTGATACCATCTTTTACAAGATTGAAGTGTTCTAGCGCTCTTTCGTTAAAACAATAACGCCCTGTTTGGCCAATGTACACTTTTTTACACGTTTTTTTATTGGGAAAGCCGGTGACAATTGCGTCAGCACGCCTTCACCACGGCCAGTCTCGAGGGGCCCGCGCTCTCCCTTCGAGAGACCGGCCGTGACTGAGCGTCCGGTTAACGCGGCGAATGCCACGAGGCGGCGCTGGCGATGTGGTCGCTGCTGGCGCCACCATACCAGCGCACGGAGCCCATAGCGACATGAAACGGAAGCTGAACCACAAACGAATTCAAGCTACACGCCACATCATGCACGTAGTATTTTTTAAAGAATAAACTGCACATCTCCAATCAAAAACTTCAATTTTAACCCAACGATTCGAAGCCGGCTCGGCTCCTTCATCAGGGGTAGCAGGGCAGTAGCCAGCCTCTAAGTATGGAGGGCAGGTGGGTTCAAAGGAACGAAAGCTGTGATCCGAAAGGCGTGAGGGTGGAGTGGGGCGGTTAAGGCGGTGAGTCATGTTGTCGCACTGCGGGGAGGCGGTCAATGGCGACATTTTTTCGTTGAGTTGCAGAGCGAAGTCCATGGGTATACACTGGGGGCAGGTTTCCTTTTGTGTGGTTCATGTTGTTCGGGCTGGTTTGGATGTGCCAGGATTCCAGAAGGAGCCTTTTGTGGTAATTTGTTTCGGTCCCGAGGATGCTGGTTTCTTTGTAGTTTATTCTGTGGTCTGAGTCCTCGGGATGTTCGGCTACAGGATTGCGCTCTCTTGCAAAGTTGCGGACGTCGTTTTTTTTTTTGTTTCCGAATTCTTTGAGATTTTTGCTTTCGCCGGTGTAGCTTGCTCGCAGACGACGCAAGGAATTTTGTAGACAATGCCTTGGGCTCTTTCTCTCCGCGGCCGGTCTTTGGGAACAGGTGGGCTAAGAGCAACAGTGTTTGTGCGCGTGTGCGCATCCTGGATTTTTCCAGGATTCGGGCGAAAAAAGGTATTCCGACAACGAGCGAAGTGGGAACACCGGAAAGTCCACAATCGGGCGCAAAGGGATCCCAGGCTTGACTTTGGGCAGGCCGTAGAATGGTGGGGCCAAAGACCAACGCCACCACCAAAATACGTCACTGTACCTTATGTAGGAGGTGTCAGCGAAACCATCGCCTGAATCCTGAAAAGAGGGGGTCTCCAGGTTGCGCACAAAGCGACAAACACTTTTGCGCTTTGCCCATCTGTTCTCAAAGACGGGTCGCGGAGAAAGAGCCGAAGGCATTTGTCTACGAAATTCCTTGCGCCGACTGGGACGCGTGCTACATCGGCGAAACCAAAAATCTCAAAGAATTCGGCAACAAGAAGAAAAAAAACGTCAGCAACTTCGCCGCAGCGCGATCTTGTACCCGAACATTCCGAGAACTCAGATCACAGAATCAACTTCGAAGAAACCAGCATCCTGGGAACCGAAACAAATTGCCACAAAAGGCTCCTCCTGGAATCCTGGCACATCCAAACCACCCCCCCGAACATCAACGGTACAAAGGGAAACCAGCCCCCGACTGCGCTCAACAGAACAGAAAAAAAAAAGTCGCCATCGACCGCCTCTCCACAGTGCAACGTGTCTCACAGCATTACCCCAACCCCCCCTTCGTTCCTAAAGTTCACAGCTACTGCCCGCCCTGTTACCCATGATGGAGCAGTCGGCTTCGTAGCGTTGGGTTAAATCAGAAGACACATGTGCGACGCGATCATCACTAACCAGAAGCAGCCCGACTGAAATTGTCTTCCAGTATTAAACTCATCCCGTACCAAAGTTATCCAAGAGCGGAGAACCCCGCTTCGAAGTTACGTTTCAGATTTTAGGTTCGTTCGCCGATTCTGACGTCTTTTCAACGCCTAATAATGCCGATCCCCAGACCTAAGAATTTCGCGCACGTTCGGTTTTGGTTGGAGATGTGCAGTTTATCTTGCCAACTTACCTGGTGCAGCAGTCACTGGATCACTAAATGGCTAAGCAAGATGGCGCGAGTATTATCTATACCGTGTAAATTTTTGTTGAACCTACTACAGTATGAACAGCAAATGAGACTGGCCACTGCACCTCGGTTATGCCACAAGCAACCCAAGCCGACATTAATACAAGGGCACTACACACTCAAAGCATTACCAATTCAGCTCTGACAATTGCCAAGCCTGCTTCTCTGAGCAATTCTGACAGATTAATACAACATGGAAAGGACACAGCAGAGTAATAAATATGACAAGAGCCTTTTTATTCACAACCACCCAGCCGCAAAACTAGCTGGCTGGAGGTGCCGAAAAAAAAAGCCAAAACTTAATAAAGACGCTGTGGGGGCCCCATCGTAGACTTGATGTGCAGAGACCTGATGTTCTGCCAGTTCTTTTTCAACAGGGACACCAAGTAGTTGATGGCCAGGTTGATGTTCTGGGCCAGCTCATCAGGGCTCATCTTGACATTGCCCACAGCAACTGCGAGACACAGGACCTGAACAGAAAAAAGGATTCCACAGTGAACACCACAAACCACACCAAGAAGTGCAATAGGATGTCCAGTTCACTCAGAGGGTGCACAAGTAATCAATGAAACTATTCATTGCCCAGTGCTAAACTCATCATAGGCAATACAACTGTTAGGACTGCTAGTCCAACACAATGCCACAAACCTACAAGCTAATCAATGTGCAAAAACATCATAGTTGTGATACTATGGGTTTAACGTTTAGACACTGTCTTGAGACTGTCGGATATATGTAAAAAATTTTCCCTGAATCCACACAAGGGAGAGCATTAACCTAGCTTGCAGCCAAGCTCTAAACCTAATACAGTGCCTGGTAGCAAAGCGATCGCCAGGAGGGAAGTGTGGTATGCATAAATTTGCGTCATCTTGTAAACCTTGCTGCTGCTTCATGCATGTGCATGCTTGGCGTTAAACAAGGCATGTGGGTCCACCAACACACTACAAGACTAAATCAATAGAAAGGCAACATACCTTCTTCATCTGGAACTTGATGGTGGCTTTGACCTCGTCAAGCTTGGCCATCATAGATTCGTTATGTGTCAGCAGCGTGGGGAACTTGCCCGCCTTGTTCAGACCAGGACCCAGGAGACGGGGAATCTGCTTGATGAGCGACTCAGACGCCATGAAAGCATCGTACTTCTTGGCTGCAATTGGGAAGGGAAAGGCACAAGTCAGCCAAGACCGAGGCAGACTTGCATAGATATTAGCAGCACAGAAAGAAGACAGCCGACTAAACAGAAGCCAATGTGGGGTCGTTGCAGCCCTTGCACATCCCTTACAGTGAGTAAAATAGAATCCATTGATTACACCCCTGGCTTCTGTAAAGGCTTACCAGATCAGACCAAGTGTGTCTTATCACCAGCGTTTCAGGTAATACATGCATTTCAAGTCATCACTCTGGTAGCATGGCTGTCGAAAACACCGAACAAGGCCTATGCCTCATTTAGGACAGCGACAAAACGAAGTAGAGAATCGGATGTTGGTCCTAGACAGCTGCCTACATCAGAAAACCAGACAAAAAAAAAGCTTACCCAAGACACACCACCTCGATATCCCAGCCCCACATCCTAAGTATAAAAGCAAAAAAAAAAGTCACTGCTACTAACATGTGGCTGGAAGCTCTTTCCTGATAATGCGGCAGTGGCAATCCCCTAGCTCAAGATACACACAGACAGGCCCCCCCCGGACACTAGAAAAGCAAGCGGGGAAAACGCACCAAGCTTTTTGACTAGTTTCTTGCTCTTGTTCAGCTTCTTCAGAGCCTCTGTGTCCATGCAGGCCAGGTTGTTGGCCTTGGCTTCGTCACAGTGCTGCTGGTCACCAAGAATGCACACCTGGAACTTGGGCCTGGGGATGTGCTTCAGCCTGTCGATAAGGAAAAAATTTTTATGAGCAACACATGAACAGTTAAACAGCAGCAGCATATACGCATTCCAACAGGGCACTACCAGTATTGCCAAGCCAATAATAGATAACAAGCACAACCTACACCTCTTTCCGCCTTAAAATGGGATGTGGGTCTTAGAGACCACGAAGAACTGGGGACAAGTCCTGCTCCAAACAGTTGTGTTTGCATAAAGACCCTCTGCAGAATATCCATGCTCAAAACAACCCCAAAGTACAGAACAAATATTTTAGGAATTTTGCGACTGAAAAACGAAACGAGAGATTCGAAATGATGTTCCACTTCATGCGATTGCTGTGCCAAAACTGCTCCCCAAACACCACTGTTAGAGAAGTTTTGTTTGATACCTTCCTAGAAGGACATGGAGCAGTGCAGCTAACGCTAGTTTTCTCATGACTCTAAGGGCACACAGGCTATGTCTATCTCCAATTTTGCTTTGGGCAATCGAAATTAGCTTAGTATCAATTTGGGAGTAGGGCAGTGATGCTATATGTTTACTGGCTTTCACATTATACACTAAATGAATTTGTTGCTTTAGTAAATTACCAGTGAAACCATATTGTATGTTCTATTCAATTTTTTTTAAATATATTTACTGAGCCAAGACAGCATCACCACAGAAACTGAGACTCTGATGATGCAGTTCTGTAAATGTCTCAAATAATGCAAGCAGTTTTTGTCTAACGGCCTGTAATAAAGAACCAAATGTGAACCACAAAACCACTAATAATTCAAACTAACTGAGCCATTGAAGAACATTTGCACTACATAAAAAAGCAATTGCTTAGAAATTCTGACAGACTCATCCCTCCATTAATGAAAAAAAAAATGCTACCAACTCGCTGGAAAGCAATCCAAAGCGCCAAATTGGCACTTTGGCCACAAGTCAATGGATCTCGAGCAATGCCCGAACGCGTTAAGATAAGAACACCCCTTTCGTGCATGCACCATGCTCGGAGATGGCACAGGCTTAATCAGCGATACAGTTCATTGCCCAGTGATAAAGTCACTGCGTAACGCAACATGCGCACCAGTCATACATACGACTGTCGGCAGTCTCCGGGCGTCGCCAGCAGTCGACAAGTTATTGGTGCCGCCGAAGCGGAACACCTCCCCATTGTTTTAAGACCCTGGGTAAGAGTCCGCCCGGCTTCATTCAGAGAACCGAGCTCCCTGTACCGCTACAGGCTGTGGCGTCAGACATACGAGAACGGTCGCTAAGCCCAACGTCTCGAAAATCTGCCCTAAAATTTCAACCAAGCACAATGGCAATATTGCGAAGCCGGTTCGAATGGCATTCTAGGCTTAACGTTAAGCGGGCGCTAGCCCGATGGGGACGCCAAAGGCTGCGCGTTTCAGGTCAATTTTTCGTGCGATGCTGGTCGAAGAGCAGGCATACTTGACGGTGCCCGAGAAACGCTTGTCCTTCTGAGGGTCATAGTTCTTGAGGGCGATCTGGAGTTCCACGGTCTCGAGGAACTTGCGGTGCTTGCGCGCCGACTCCTGCAGGACCGCGTTGACGCAGTCGTACAGCGTGTCCCTGCTCACTTTCGAGCTGCACAAGAAAAGCAGAAAAATTATTAGACCGCTTCAATTCAATCACTTCGCAACAGCATGCGTGGAAGTGAAGATCACGCGCTAGCAAGAGGCGGCCACCATTTCAAGAGCGAAGATTAAAAACCTTCGCAAATAAGTAATAAAGTTGGTAAATCGAAAAAATAAAGTTAGCTGCATGATCAGCAAGAACTACACTATCAATAAGAGCACAAATGCAACTTGGTAGCTAATTTTCCGACAAGGATTGAAAGGATTACACACCTCATGCTGAGACCGTCGACCCGCACTCTGCCACGACAAACGTGAGAAAGGACGAATATCAGTGTAGCCCGAGTAGATGATGCTGATGATGCGATGACGATGTGCCTGAGTTGACCACGTGATTTAAAACACCCTAGGCACCCTGGTGGAAGAAAATTACGTGAAGTAATTTTTGTGGGAAGCGCCACAAAATCTAAATATATATACCGGAGAGTTACATAGATTTGTTTTTCAAAGTTAAGCAGGCATTTTTAAGCTACAATAATTTTTCTTTGTTACGGGACTAAACGCAGTGACGCTTTCGCCAGCGCTGTGCGTTTCGTGCGCTGCGATTGGCCCAGTGCTGTCATTCACTGACGTCACTCACGTAGCTCTGCCAATCACGTGACACGTTATTTTCTTTCCTAAACAGGCTGGTGGCTCGGTCATGGCTGCGACTGCTGCTGCGGCGTGATGAACATCATGCCGTGAGAAGCGTGTGGATTACCCGGACTTTTTATTCCCCCGACGTGCTCATTGGCCTCCCCCACGACTAAAGGAACTGCCCCCGAAGCCGGCACCGCTGCACCTCGACATGACGCCGGGAGAGACGGCACAGCCCGTCTCGGACGAGGCAAGTGGACCGCTATTTTTCGACGCGGTTTCGTCCCGTGCTCCCTAAGCTCGTGCCCGTTACTCGCGCCGGCTCAAAGGGACCCGTTTCTGCGCTGTTGGTCCGCCGGACCCGGGTTGCTGGCCGTGAGGAAAAAAAAAAGAAACCAAAGCAGACCCCGCCGCTAAAACCCGTGACAGTAGAGGCCGGCGAAGCTGACAGCGGTCTCATTTTCTTAGCCGCATGTTCGTTCGGCGTCGGTGTCTTCTCGTCAGCTGTTACACAACCCCCGCGCCCCCAACACGCAGGTGCTCAGCTGCTTGCGTCGTGGGCATCCGTGGCGTCGCTCGTCGCTGCATCGTGGTCCACGCCGCGCACGTTATGTGCGCAATTGTTTCGTCTTAATTTTTTCTGCGACGCCGAACAAAAAAAAAAGACGCCCTGCCTTCCGCGCCGACGTCATAGACAACGAGGACGTCAGCGTTCTTTTGTTTTTTAATTTTTTTCCCTTGCGCCCTGGCTGCTCTCTTGTCCATTGTCTTGTAGGAGCGAGAGCACTGCTTGACCTACGTGCCAATCAGCGGCTAGCCGCGTTCGGATTCAATGAATGAGCGGCGCGGCAATGCAGGCTGCTCCGTCGACCCTTAACGGAGTTTCGTGAGTGGGCCCTTCGAAGCAATGCTTTCGCCAGACGTTTGTTGTGAAGGCCTGAAAAGTGAAACCGAATCACAAGCTGGGAGAGCTGCCGGTTAGTCGACTGTCGGCGGAAGGGAAAACTTGCAACACAGAGAGAGAGAGCGGCGTGCCGTGCGGTTCGCGGGCTGCAGAGCGGGGGTCGTCTTTTAGCGGAGCCAGTCGCCAAAAATGGGCCAGTGCGCCGGGTATTTTTAGCCGCTTACAGGCAACGCACCGACGTCGCGGAGTTCTTAAAGTGAGAAAGAGGTATCTGCCGGGCAAGTGTGGCAGCTACGCACCACCGCGTGTTGAAATCTCTTCGCTCCCCCTACAGCGTCTCCCTGGTTTTTTGGGCGATTGAAGCGCGTTTCCTGGGGGGAGCGACCTGCGCAATTAAATTGTGCGCTTTGCCGGTCCACGACGAGATGGAAGATGTGATGTCACGAGATTCAGGTTATCTCGTTACTACGTGCGTCACCGCCCGGCGTGCGCCTTGTCCTCTGTTGACGAGATAACGGTACGGCAGGCTCGCGATTCGGAGTATCTCGCAACTACGTGCCCCCTCCCCGGGTATTGGCATGCGCGGATAATTTGGGTGTCATATGTGTACAACAGTTGCTCGCAAAAAAAAAAAAAGCTCTTTCTTTGGGGGTGGTGCTAGTTTGATTGTCGAGCAAATTATCCACATAAGTGTGGGAAAAAGCAAGTTAGCCAGACTAGATCTTTGGAAAAGTGGTGTCAGTAAAGCGATCAGTGACACTTGTGTCAGCTGGCTTAGTGCGGCTCGGTTTGCATAGCTCAAACCAGGAAACAAACATTCTTACGTTTTTTAGAGCAGTTGGTTTCGCACAAATCTTTTGTGTAGGTTGTCTCTCACTGGCATGTTTCTCATGGGGCCTTGCGTTCACCTTTATGCTATTCGAAACTATGCTTACATACTTGCAATTAGTTATAGCTAGTTTGTTTCAAGTGAAGCTGTGCATGCGGGAGGTGTGGGGTTCGATCCTCAATGCCGCCGGGTACCACCGGTGATACAATGGGCACAAGCTTTCTAAACCCTGCCTGGTGCTCGGCTTCTTAGGGTGAAATGCTTGGGAAATGGGTCTTCGACCACACCTTGTGCCATGGCGCTCTTTGGTCAAAGCTGCCCTTTGCCATAAAAATTTATCATCACCAATTGAAGCTGTTAACATGATTCTTGAAGCACGAAATTAATTGGAAGCCCTCCACAGTGGCATTTCACTTAGCTAGTGCACAGCTTTGAGATGTTAAACCTTACAAGCTAATCAAACCTTGAAGCACAGTAGAGTCAGATAAAAATTCATGATTAAAGCGGCAAATGCCCCCGGGTCAAAAGTTGTCTTACAAAAGGGGTTAGCTCTTTACATTGTGGCCATCCACCTCACACCTGCTAGCGTGCACCTGCTAGCAGCTAGCGCAGGTGCAATGTGGTTGACCATGATGTCAAGACCCCTGTTTGTAATCAGGCCTCCTTTGGGGGTGGGGCATTTGCCTATCTGCTCTTGAGTTGTATCTGACTTAGTAAATCTAGCTAGCTGAATTCAAGTGTTCAGTTTTGTGCCTATAACACAGCTAGCTAGCTAACAAAAGGCTAGTACAGCCATGGGCTGGCCCTTGTTGAGCAAGAACGCTGGTAAAGGTTCCAGGCTCATGGAATACGCAGTAGTGGCTTTTAATTGGCTACTTGACTAGGGGGCTCATTGTACAAGCTATGCATACCATCTATGGAAGACATGATAGCTTACAGCAGTTGAGTGCTCATTAAAATGAACAGTGAGAATAACTGTCAAGCTTCCGTCCTCTGTTAAATACAATTGTTTGTCCGCTCTTGACTGTTTTGGCATTTGTTTGGCAGCAAGAGATGCTTCTTTTGCTAAGGAATGTGAAAGTTGAAGTTGGAATACATTTTCACACCACTCCAATTCAGATGTGTGCCATTGGAGTTGACGTCAAGTTTCATGGGCTTACTTCGTTTAATCTTTCGGATTTAAGTTTCTTCTCAGCTGTTTTTTTTTTTTTTTATCAAACTGTGGAGGCACTAGCGACAAAAAACTGCCTTAACATTTGTGTGCATACTCCTTCATTTCCAGTTCCATTCAATAAACCTGTCCCAATGTTATCACTACATATACTTGTGGAACTGAACGGATGTGTCGACACCTGTATATCTGCTATTTTCTAGCTCATAAGGGCTCTGTGTTCTTGTCATTATAAAGTGGTTTATCCATCAATTTAGATCAACCAGTTTCTTCTGTCTTCTTAATCGAAACAATTGAGTTGTACAGTCTAGATAGGTGACAGGATGTTACCAATGAGTGATCTTAAAGGGACAGTGGACAGCTTCATAATTTATTGCTCATAATAAACACCTATTATTTGGCACTTTACAAGGCTGTGTCAAAGCTCAGCACAGGATGAGTTTACTGCCGTGAAAAGTTAAAAAATGGAGCGGTTTTTTTTTTCCCCCACCACATGATTCAAACTCGTGTCAGTGATGAAAATGACTCCGTGATCACTGGTAGGAAGTGAATAGTTGTGTGGCGCAGCCTCAGGGATCTACAGCAGATTGCTGCATTAATGTCATTGCAATTTTTACTTGCTGAAATGCCTGTATTTCGTTTTCTTGCTTTTTTCTTTAGCTTACAAGAGCTCCATTTTCAGTGAAAGTAGGCTTTGTATCAGCAGGGCATGGTAACCTGTTGATTATCTTTTTATTATCACTAATGAAAATGGTACATATATTCAGGCCTGCCAGAACTGTAACGGCCAACTTTAATGTGTGTTGAATTATCCAAACGCTGCTGCAGTAAAGCAGTTGCTGGCAGAATTACACAAGGCTAGTCCCACCTATTGCTTGCAACGTCCTCAATCTTTCGACCTCGGCATAGTTTGTGGAAAGGAAACTTGCAACACAGAAAGTGGCGTGCTGCACAGGACACAATGCCTGATCTTGCATGCAGTTGAGTCCTTCCACGTTTAGGCAGCATTGTGTGCAGCGATTGCCTTGCCCCGCATGAAACTCTACCTGTATCATGTGTGGAAAGTACACCTCCTACGCCCTGTTTATAATTCAAGACAGCAGAGTGGCGAAAGGTTGGATCTCGTGCATCCCACTGCTGCACTGGCTGAAGTCCAGCGTTTGTTAGAGCGGTGCTTGGAATCGCCACGACAGTGTGAGGGAGGTGTTGGTGGTGTCGTTGACAGTGTGGTCGTTAAGGGGGAGTTCGTTGACGCATCCGCGATGTAGGTGAGCCAGGTGCTCCGGTCTGGCAGGCGGTGCCAAGTTTCACCTCCCACACCTTTCGCTTTTTCTTTGGCTTGCATTCTTTCTTACTCCGCTCCACGCCTCCGCGAGCTCGTGCGCTTGTGTCTGCCGTCCCCTGGCTGACTATTTCTGAATGGGTCAAGCGTTCCTTGTGCCGTTGGGAATGCTTTGGTTTCTCTGGCAAACTGCCAGTCCTGGGCAGCGAGACTGTGGGACTGGCCTTTAAATCGACCGCTGCGAAACTGAGCCCTGCGGTGCTTTTGTTTTGACGCCGTTACTTTGTTTGTGGTGCCTTTTTCATTGCTGGACTTCGTCAGGCGGGTGCCTGGTTTCCTGTCAGAGATCTTTGCTTTCACCTCTGCTCGTTCTGTCGGTAGTTTTCCCTGTGGGTACTAGGGCTCGGCGTTAGTTGAACGGTTATGAGATGTGCAAGAACAGGATAACTGTGATGCTTGGGCATGGCTTTTATGAAACAGGTGTCAGGTGCACAAAGAAACTGTTCCATTGGGAAATTGTTTGCTTGGTGCTTTTTTTGTGCTTATATAGGAATCTCGTTAATTAGAACTGCTGGTTTATTGGCCCTGGTGTATTTTTGTTTCTAGGAAGGCATCCTTTAATTTGAAAATATTTCTGTGCCTTTTCGAGATTAAATGATTGAGATTTGACTTTGTTATGAAATGCAGAGGACTAACTTGCCGTTGTGGAAAAATTATTTGCTGCTTTCGAAAGGAGTGCAGAAGCACCCCATGAGGCATGTAGAAAGAGCAGGGAAGTGGCGTATATGTTGGAGCCTGTGACGCCTTAATTTTTACTCACCTGTCGTAATACCGTGGTGGTACACTGGTAGGCCTTCATGCTTGGGCTGCTTGGGTTCTCATTTAGGATAGACTCGTGACTAACAGGGCTTCCGAGATGTTCTCATATTTTACTAGGAAATGTACTATCCGCTGCGCCATTGCACAGCTGTAACATTGAAATAATGCTGACATGGCATTTTCTTACATTTTCGTGAGTGGCAAGAAAGACGGTTATTTTGACTGATTGCAAACTTATGCCTACTTATGGCAGCAGCCGGAAGCAGGTGGCAATATGTGGTTTTATTATTCTCTGTTTGCCGCTGCCTTAGAAGTAATGAAGCTAGCCCTTGCTTTAAGGCATATGTGATCTGATCAGGAAATCTTTTCTCTTCTGCAACGAATTATATTGCAGTGCGCTGTGCCTTGTCCATGCCACTTTTGGGCCTGGATTTTAGTTTTGTGTGATGTTTTCGAACAAGTTTCTGTATAAGTTCCCGTTTTCTATTAGTTACTACATGCTGGTTACTTTGCTAGATGCTTCACAGGATGTTTTATCTCTGTATGTTTGCTTTTTGTGGTTGCATCATTTTGAATATTTCATTGCAGTCTGTGTTGTGTTGCTTTGTCATTGTTATTTGCTCTTTTGTTTCGTGTTCACTCTTGCTAGAGCCCTGAATTAATTGCTAATTTACAGGGTGTTTTGCCTAATACAAGAGATGAGGATTTAATAGCGTCACACATGTTGCAGGTTTAAAACAGAAGCAATGTTTTTGAAAGTCGCATAGACCGTGATGACAAGTTTGCTTTACGCCGGCATTAGCTCAATTTAATTATTAAATATTTGAGCCATTGAAGGAGCTCGAACAGTACAGGTTCAAAAGAAAGCCGTGGATGCACCATTTTTTTATTTTGTGAACCTAGCTTGAGAAGTTCGACTGGTGTGTGCACCTGGAGCCCTAGTTTTCAATGTCATTTCATTCCCGGCAGTGCTTCTTGTGTTGGGTTTTGACATGTTGTGCTTGTGTATATAGCCAGTCATCACAATGGTCATGAATAGCTGAGCACTTCTGCTGCTTTGGCACGGTATACTTTGAGTGCCTAAAAAAAAAAAACTTATTACAGTATCTTTTTTTTAAAACTACATTGTTCGCGGTCTCTTCTTATGCTTTGCAACTTTTTAAATGAAATAGTTGGCGTATGTTTAGCTGTTTAAGACACTGCTTCTAGTTTTAGTCAGTTTGGTTGCTGTGTAGTACGATTATAACTGCTTTTATTTTAGCTGAACATAGTTTCTTGAACCCTTCGCTTGCATTGCATCGGGTGTTCCGTATACGTAGTAGGGGAGGGGAGGCAGAAAAATGCACCTTCATGTGGCTTCACGCTGCCAGCTTCAATGTTGCACGTTCTAATTTCCCACCCAGGTTCCTGTTCCAGCTGAACCGCAGGCATTATGCATCATACGGGACATGACGACGGCACTGGTAAGGTGGACTGTTTTTACCCGTACTTGGCATTTGTCGTGTGACCGACAGCCTCACCTAATACTGCCATTTGTCAGGCTTAACTTTATGGTTAAGTGTTACTAAGTGTTTTTACTATCACTATGCATCTTTGCAAGTCTTGTAGATTGGCATTAAGCCAGGTGAATATAAAAAAACTTTCCAGCGATTATCTTGACAGTGAAGCTACACATTTTCAGCATAGCCCATCCAGGCACCTTTGTTTCATCAAATTTCTCATCAGGTTGCTAACCTTTATCTATTCAAGTTGTATTGCATTGGTGAAATTTTCAGCTGATAAGCACTTAAATTCCATTTTGCCTGTAACTGACAGGTTTTTGTGCAGATTTTCCATACAGTGGTGGGGAATAGGTAATACTGATCACCGAAAACTTGCAGTTAATTGAAGCTCCATATAGAATAATTTAAATTAAGTGTGGTAATTAGTTGATGTCTTTTTATTGAGGAAGGTAAGCTGTAAGGTCTTCTAAATGTGTTATTACTAAAAACTGAGGGACCCCCAGCAAGTAGCAGTATTGTTAAGCCGCAATGTAACCAGTATTCCTAGTTCAGTTGGCAGGGGCAGGTAAACTGATGAAGGGGTTAAAGGGGTAGTTACAGCAGTTTGACCTGTTTTTTTTTTTTTTTTTCACAGACGCACAGCTCCAAAGTACCGCCTTCACCCACGGGGCAGTCAAACATGCTGAAGGTTACGCTGACGTTGCCAGCGTCAACAACTGCTGCGGAGCTGATGCAGACTGTCGGAAGCCACTTCCAATACACCCCGGACTCGTTCGAGTTGCTCTTGCAGAGGCTTACAGATGGCGACTGCGTGAGTGAACTACAGTGGCCCGTATTGCGACGCTTGCACCCCCCGCCCCCCACCCCAAAAAACAAACAAACAAACTTGCTGTACCTTTTCTAGCTGAATGCAGTGGCTGTCAGGAGGTTTTGCATTGAAAATGATCCTTTCGAGGTAATGCTTTCTGTGCAATGGTGGAGATCGAAAAAGATGATTCACAGTAAAGCACACTGGCTGTTGGACAGCAGTTCTGCGATACCTGTTGTTGGCTGTAGTATTCGGTGTTGGGTGCAGAGCGTATGTTTAAATTGAAATTGTAGATATCGTGTTGAAACAAGAGTAAGTTGAGTTGTTGTTCATTGGGATTGGTAAGCTGATTTAGGTGAGGCAATTAACTTGAAAGGGTGCTCAGAGTGCCTCTACTGCTGCACAGTTATTGAAAAGCTGTCTACGTGATAGCACAGTGAGCACTTATTTCCCATCGCCGCTGCTCAGGCTGTGGAACTAATGCATATTTAAAGAATACGATAAAAGACTAAGGTGCGTTGTAATGCATGCGGGATCTGACAAGGATATCCTCTTCAGGCGCCGTGTCGTGTGGACATGACCTGAACAGCATCAAGTCTCACCTGTACAAGGCGCAGTTTCCACAAATATGGATGCAGGAAAATTCGCTGAAGTCTGAACAATATTATAGAGAAACATGTCAGGCCAGGCATGCAAAATAAACTCAGGTATCCGTTTTTGTTTTGTTTAAATAGATGCCTCCTTTTTTTTTCTTGTGGTAGCTCTGGTATGGCTCCAGTGAGTGTGTTTTCGTTTGCTTTGTTTTGCAACCATAAACTTTTTAAAGGGCCTAACGTGCTGATTTGTTTACGAACGGTTGTTACAATGGGGGTTGGTCATAAGTGTAATTTTTGAGAATAGTGCTCAGACGCGTTATGGATATTGTGTACTCAGTTGTCAAGGAAGTTTGAAGTTTTTCTGTGCATGAGTAGTCGTTGAGAAAGTTTGGGATTGTTCTGTGCAGTTCTGCCATGCTCCTGAAAAAAAAGTTTAAAATTGCGAAAATTTTCCTTCCTCTGGATGACAATTCATGCCTGACGGGGATATATAAAAATTGAGTTATACAGTCTTCAGTGCATGATTCAGCAATGTGTTTACCTTAGGATGCCAGCTTAGCGACTACTGTTACCACTAATCCTGTCAACTTGTGGTCGCTTAGCGTTTGTTATTGTTTTCCCTGCCACCAGGTGCCGGTGCACACGTGCGAGGAGCAGACCCTGCAGGAGCTGGGCTTCTACACAGATGGCATGAGCCGCAACATGCTAGTCATGTACGACCGGAACCGTGAGCCCCCCAAGCGACTCATGGTGGGTGCCTTTTCCTGTTCCACACATCCCTCTTCGTACTGTTGTTCTGCCGCTCGGCATAGCCCCTTGCACTGCCTGCTGAGGGACATGGCAATTTTTTTATTTAGCGCAAAACCATCTGAGTTGCCATCTCCATCTGAAGGATGTGCTCCTGAATCATGGGCGTACTCATCAGATCATCTGGAGAGTATTTGTTTACTTGCATATAAGCCAGGTGTTGTTCCTAAATCAGATGAACGCTCCCATTGTCCGGGGGCTGTTCTTACGGACTTAGTCGATATCGAATATATAAAACCTAGAAATATAGAATTGCTGTCTATGTTGAACACTCAAAATCTATCTTCAAAAATTCTTTGCAAAAGTAGAGCAGTATGGCACGTGCTTGTCGGACTTGTTCAGAAGAATATTCTATATACACGGAGCGTTCTCTTGAGCCTCAGTGACTGCCGTTTTGGTGGCTGCCATGTTGGGGTAAATGGAAAAACGGTGAAAGGCAGCGTGCCATGTATAATCAGCTTATCACTACGTGCTCTGGCATGCACTGCTGGAGCTGCGAGCTGAACACCAAAATGGTGCCCATCAGGTCAAGTGAATACTGCCTAGATAGAGCGTCATATATTGTGCGGAATTGTGAGTCATATTTTTGTCAGGTGATTAACGAATATTGGAAGGTGGACTTCACATTTTTCTGATTGTTGTCTTGCGTATGCCACTTGACAATGCCATGGTCTTGACATCATCATCGTAATCGTAAGCCTGACTGCGCCCACTGCAGGGCAAAGGCCTCTCCCATAAGGGTAGAAACTTGGGCTTGTTGGTACATTTTCAAGGGTAGAATTGGTAGCGCAAAAAAACACAGGGACACAGAAAGACAACACCACAAAGCGCTAACTTCCAACATAAGATTATGTTGGAAGTTATGTTGGAAGTTAGCGCTTTGTGGTGTTGTGTTTCTGTGTCCCTGTGTTTTTTTGCGCTACCAATTCTAGCCTCTCCCATGTGTCTCCAATTGACCCGGTCCTTTGCCAGCTGCGGCCAGCGTATCCCCGCAAACGTCTAATACTCCTGTTGCACGGCGAGTTTCAATGGCCATCGAGTCGAGAGTCTTTGAAATTCTCAATCGCCATCGAACTCGAAGGAGTTGTGTCGCTGTTACACGGCAAATCTCAATGGCCATTGAAATGGTTCTCGTGTCTTACGCCAAGCTTGTGTGGCGTCACAATCGCTACTTTGGATTTTGCAAAGTAACAAAAATATTTGATAAATGTATACTAAATCCTGAAATACACGCATACGCGTATGTCGTTTAAAACCCTTTTAATTCCACTTACGCGGCGGGCAGATACAGACACTGCTGTAGCAACACTAATACAAGACGAGCCAAAACCAAGCCAGTCCAACTGCGTCAAACCGCTGCTTCGTCAGGCTTAAGACCTGGGAAATCTCCTTGATATCTGAAAAACAAGACCTATTTGTCTCTTTAAACTTTATGCGATAGTAAGAATAGGCAAATCAAAGGCAAATACAACAGCTTAGAACTCGATCTTGCTTTGAGGGATTAGCGACGAAGCTGTTATTGATGTGAGGCAGGCGGGCAGGGCACCGCCATGCAAGCAACACAAAGAGCGCAATGGAAAATTAATGCACTTAAAACCAGTCTAATACAATTTTGAAATTATTGTACAGACTGCTTGCATTAAATTTTAGGCGAATAATGTTTGTTCATGCGTCGTGTACGAAAGTGCGCTTGGCGCCGCTCTAAGCAACGCTAGCAACCTTGGGCAGTGCTCGAAGGCCCTCGAAATCTCGAGGGAGTTCCACGCTGCTCTGTTGACTCGAACTATTGACTCAATAGCCGTTGAAACTGCCCGTGTAGCAGCGCTCGATCGCCTTTGAGTCGTGAGTCGATAGGCTATCGGTTCGAGGGCCTTTGAAATGCCCGTGTGACAGGGGTATTAATCTCATCCGCCCACCTAACTTTCTGCCGCCCCCTGCTGCACATGCCTTCTCTTAGAATCCACTCCGTTACCCTGAAGGGCCAGCAGTTATCTGTCTTGACAGCAACCCCCTTTTTGCATTTCAAATGATGTGTACATTCCCTTGTTTCTCTTTTGCCGGTCAAGAGAGATGGGGCAGTTGTAATTCAGCCCTCTGAAGTCCCACTGGAGATTGCAGCATTCAAAAATAAATCTCTTACCATTTTTGCATGATGGCCCCAGTTGCTTATGTGGCATAAAATCAGACTTGTTTACCATTGCTTACCGAGGTGAATGTGCTGGACGAGCTTCATGTTTCTAATGCCCTGAATGCTGCTCTGTCCTGTCTGGTCCTAGGGTCCCGAGTCGGAGGATTCATCCTCAACAGCAGCAGCTGCCGATTGGGTCCGCAACACCAGGGGAGCCGCCGGGGAGAGCAAATACTACCCAGCTGCAGCAGACACGAGAGAAGCCACCGGTGGGTGTTTTCTCTCCTTCACCTTTTGTTTGGGTAATGTGATTGGCTACGATGCCATCCCATCGGAAACTGGGTAATGCATGCTATCGGCGGCAGCCATACTGAGGCCACCACTAGCGTTGCATAAAGCAGGGTGTGTACTCTGACATGCAGGATTAGTCTGTGATCGGCTGGTACCTGCACTATCATCTCAATGGCTGTCAAGATTGGATAGAGCATAAACCAATCATTTGATCAGTCATGGTACCCTTTCTAGCTAGTGTGACTGACCAGCACCTGAACGTAGCACAATCGTAGACCAGCCCTCCACACGAAGACATGTGAAGTGTCGTCTACTCCTATTGTGATTGGATGGAGCACAAACCATATGTAGAGTTTGTCCCTTGATTGGCCGGAACCTTGAACATTGTCTCGCTGGCTGTTATGATTGGACGGAGCATGGACCAATCACTGTACCTGCCATGGCAGTCATCTTGTATACAGCTGCTGATCGATTTTTCGGACCCGGCATTGAATTGTCCAGAAAATCCGTGAACTTGAAAAAAATACTTTCTGCGAGAAACCGGCTTTAAAAATCGTTAACTTCACCATTCCCCATTTCCCGCTTACAGGCGGTAATATTAGACTTTATCTGAGCAACAAGCATGCTTTTGTCATGTCTGCACTACCTTGATGCATGACGCGACCGCAGGTCATGCCGCGAACGAATGCAGTGAAGAAAAAGTAGCCAGTTTCTATGTGCAATGACTCTAAAGACAGAGGTAGTCCACAGGGAGACATGAGCACCTACAAATGCCCCCCCCCCCCCCCCCCCCCCTCCCCCCCACCACCACCACCACCTCACTGCGGGTTACGTCATCCAAGCCATGATGGACGCTGCAGCTGTTCCGTTTTCAGCAAAACCGTGCACACTTTGTAGGCCGTCTCGACGGCAATGAAGAGAGTGTGATGGTGCCATTCTCAAGTGGCAGCCACAAAGAACAAATAGCCAAAACTATCCAAGCTGACCTGCCTGATTGAGTCTGCTTAAATCCAGAATGGCACTTTTCACAAGTGCAGAGAACTGGTTGGTTGCAACAGTCATGCTTGCTCGCTTCTATGTTAAGCCTAAACAACGAATTTTCGATTGAAAAATGATGGTTCCTCAGCGAGGTCCTAAATATCGCATAAGTCCGAATTATTGGAGTCCAAATTGATCTGCTAGTGTAGTTAGTGTGATTAGACGAAGCTTAATCATGGAACAGTGATGAACCAGTCATGTACAGAAAGATTTGTGAATATGGTTTGTGACCTTTTGATAGCACTTTTTAATCCTAAACTGGGGGCGGGGGGCAATTTATTCTTCTTTAGTTGTCGAATATCGCAGCCAGGTATGTTTGTCCGTGCACCATGGCTCAGTGTCTCCGTGCTGTTCATTCTGCTGCAGTGAGCTGCTTGTACTTCACTGAGCGCTTCTCTGTTTTCTCATCTCTCCAGGTTATGTGGGCCTCGTAAACCAAGCCATGACCTGCTACCTGAACAGCCTGTTGCAAACTCTGTACATGACACCAGAGTTTAGGAACGCTTTGTACAGGTGAGGTGGAATCAACCAAGCTCCATTTTAAGAAGTGCAAATGCGGGGTGAAAGGAAAATAGAATTTCAATGATGGTGGTCACCAGTAGTGTCACGGGAGCTGGGGGAATTTTGTGCATAAGCTCAGTAGAGTGGAGCACTAGCGACCTAAGCCTTCCTGAATGTACTAGATCCACGTGAAGGTGTAAATGCTTGCTGTATTGTTCTCTTGTCCAGTGAAGTAGTCTTCCAGGCTGCATTTCTCTTTGCTTTTTTTCTCGCACCTGCTTTACTTGTACAGCATGCGGTTGTTTCCTTGTACAGTCTAGTTTTAAGTTGCTATGTTGTAGTTTATGAGCTTGAGCGCACTCCCCACGCCGCATTGTTTCTTTGCGGTACTTTGCAATAACAAATGCGTTTGGGTATTTGAGTTTTTTCTTGTTTGAGGGCTCTTTGCTTGCACTGGCAATTTTGTTCTAGTGTACATTTCAGAAGCGGCAAAGCAGGCTTTAGGGATGTGTATTAAGGATTCAAATGTTGGCAGCTTTGGTTATTTCAGTTGGTGTTGAGCCCCTTTGTTGTGTCAGTGGCACTGACTGATTGTCTCACGAGTTCATGGCCAGGAACGTTATTTTGAATAATTATTTTCAAAATGGACCACAGTGTTTTTCGTTCTTCTTTTTAACATCACATTTTCGGCACTCTTGCAATCACGGTGAAAGCATTCGTTGAGGCGAGTATTTCTGTCATCGTAGTGTAACATTCAGGAGACATCATCTACTGTTTAGTAAACAAGAAGAAATTCTTATTCCTGAAAAAAATGTGGACCTCAAGAAAAAATAATAGGTTTTCCTTCCTGATTGTGGTTGTTCATTTGGCTGTGTGTTGTGCACGCAGGTGGGAATTCGACGGTACAGAGCAGGACGCAGCCAAAAGTATACCCTTTCAACTTCAGAAGCTTTTTCTTTTACTACAGGTGAGGAATCACCATGGTTAAGGTTGGCCCACGCTTTCATCCAACGCTTCTTATGAGCGAAGATTCATGTGTGCTTTTTTTTTTTTGCTTCTTCTTTCTTAGACGTCATCAAGGCCCGCAATAGTTACAACAGATCTGACAACCAGCTTTGGGTGGGACAGCAGCGAAGGTAAGCACCCTTCAATTTAATAATAATAATAATAATTGGTTTTTTGGGGAAAGGAAATGGCGCAGTATCTGTTGGACACCTGAACCGCGGCGCCGTAAGGGAAGGGAGAAGGGAGGGAGTGAAAGAAGAAAGGAAGAAGGAGGTGCCGTAATGGAGGGCTCCGGAATAATTTCGACCACCTGGGGATCTTTAACGTGCACTGACATTGCACAGCACACGGGCGCCTTAGCGTTTTTCCTCCATAAAAACGCAGCCGCCGCGGTCGGGTTTGAACACGGGAACTCCGGATCAGTAGTCGAGCGCCCTAACCACTGAGCCACCGCGGCGGGTTAAAATTTGCCCAGCCTGCAGAATTGATGTGTCAAGAACATCTTTACCATGCACTTTTTGTGTACTAACTGCGAAAAATGACAGGTGGCAAAGTTTCAAACATGAGTGTAAAACAAACTGAATAAGGAATACAAATAGGATCCATTAACACTTCCGGAGGCTGGCTATCGCACATTTGAAGTGGCAGCTAAACACAGAAGTGTTAAACCTGTGTAAACTTAAGTCTCTTCCTTTTGCTGCTCATATTTGATTTGTACCATCCATGGTTCATTAGTTGCCGGCAGTGCAGTTACAGCATGCATAAAGATAAGACTTGTTGTTTTAGTTAAGCTGTTATTGCAATAGTAGTGCATGTTAATCACTGCAGCATGTCACTTAGAGCGTTAGCTCTTACTCGTCATGTTTCGAGATTTCGTGGGGTCTGCTACCACCCTTGATCACAGCACCATCTGTGGCAGCAACTACTCATCACGTTTCGAGGTTTCGCGAGGTCTCCTACCATCCTGACATCACAGTGCCATCTGTGGTTGCAACTAGAAAACAGCGCATATCACATTGAGACTTGTAGCACCATCTGCATTAGCATTGTAGAAAAAACCACCTGCCGTGTGCCAATGATAACATCACGGTCCAATATGGTGGATAGAGGTGGAACTATGAGTATGACGTCAGGGGCCGAAATGGGGGCATAGTTTCGGTTTCTCGAATACAAGATGGCGGCCATTAACATTGTTTGTGCCCTCTCATTCCTTCCCTCTTGAATACACCTTAACAGATCAGATAACTGTGAATGCCTTTAGCTTGACCAACACATCTCGCACCTCTGCACTTTTTTTTTAACTTCCTGTTTTCCTGTTTTGTGCCGCCTGCAGCATGGCAGCAGCATGACGTCCAGGAGCTTTGCCGGGTGATGTTTGACGCTCTGGAGCACAAGTTCAAGCACACAGACCAGGCCAAGCTCATCTGCCAGCTGTACGAGGGCAAGCTCAAGGACTACGTCAAGTGCCTCCAGGTCAGGACTTCGCAAATTTTGGCACTTAGGTGTTCTTATAGTTCTTTTATGCAGGGCATTCTCGTTTTAAGCTTATTTCAAGTCAGGTTTAAATGTGACTTTGCTGAGGTTGATGTGCAGTCACTGAAGCTCCTGAGTGGAAGGAGAAATGCACGGATAATAATAATAATAATAATAATAATAATAATAATAATAATAATAATAATAATAATAATAATAGTTTATTTCCAGGCAATTGTACATGATAGTAATCAGCCCGCTTAAGCATTGATGCTTGTGAGCGTGGCTGGGCAGTACATCATGACTGCATCAGGACAAATTTAAGCCTTGCACAAAAACAAACAAAAAACAATATTGAAAGCACATAAATGTTCAAAAGAAATAAACAAACACGTATGTCGCAAAGCACTGTATTATCTTTTGAGCACTAAATATAAAGAAAGCATTGTTCCAAATGAATTCACTTCTTGGAAGTACATGTGCTTTGGTTCAATTTATTTTGAGCGTGGCTCTAAAGGGGACTTACGTGCAGGCTTGAACCCAAATTGGCATGTGTGAGTGGACATATTGTCCTGTTTATATTTATTTTTAACAGTTCTTTGTCTTGTGGCAGAACATTTTGCCCAGTAGTTAGGACTTTGTTAGGACTTCGAGCGAAGTGCCATTAGGCCCACCTTTGCGAAGGCAGCATGTTCTTTCTTCAAGGGGATCCTGGGCCCACTGGCATTTAAGTTTTACCTACAAAGAGTAAATTTACCATGTGAGTAAACTGAGTACAAATTCAGAATTCTTCCTATCCATTCGCAAGTTGCCCTTTGCTTCACAAAGAACCTGCCTCTTCACTCACTGTGTCCTGTGCTAATGACAAAACGAGAATGTGTCGGGCCTTTATTGTCTTGTTTTGCCGACACTGACTAGGCGGCAGTCCGGTGTTTTGTCATCTTGCTCATTAGAAAATTTATTCAGTGAGCAAAATGAGTCATGTTTCTCCCTAACCATCCACAGGCTTCCCTTTTTTGGCAGTGAGGAATATGGTAGCACTTATTGAAGTGAGCCTTTCGTTACGCCAAGAAGTTGCCTTCATTTGCTCCTTGTGCTTTGCGGTACACTTGAACGTCGCTATAACGAAACTGACGGGGCGCGGGAAAAATTTCATTGAAGCAAAATTTCGTTGAGGCGAAAACAGCACACTGTCAAGTTGGACAAATAGCCCCAAAATATCATTTATTTCGAAAGAAGTCGGTCAGCTTCTTCTGCTTCCTTTTTTTTTTTTGCCACGAGTGCCGTGGCGCGACTTTCGCAGTCTGTGAGCAGTTGCATCGCAATGTCGTCATCGTGAGCACCAATAAATCTGCGGAGCACATCAAATGCTTGCATCGGTTTTAGTGCAGATGGTGGTGCTAAATCCTCTGCGTTGCTGTCATCCGATGAGGCTGATGCGTCGCAGTGGCGAACGCCCTCAATGATGCGCTGCTGTCATCATCACGCGCTGCTGCTGTTGCCAGGCTGCCGCGTCCTTTGGCGATGGATTGGTTGCGGCTCTGGCTTGGAAGAAAACAGGAGCTTGCACCCGCACCTTGTTGCAAGGCAGCCAGCCCGATTGTCATAACCACCGAGCAATGGCAGTCATTGTGCATTTGAATGAGTGGATCAATTGGTTCCAGCGAAAGTTTAGTGAAACAAAGCAGCGTGGACATACGGAAGTACACAGATGGGTGGCGATATGCTTGTTCTATTGCAAGATGGATTTTTAAACCCAGCTTTGCGTAGCAAAAATTTCGTTGAAGTGGAAACGCGCCCCAAAAATGGTTCCGTTGTGATGAGAAAACTGTTCCATTACTTTCTACGGTGAGCTGACGGGGAATTGGAAATCTTCGTTGAAACGACATTCTTTGTAGCGGGGTCCGACTGTAAGAGCAAGTGAATAGCGCTGGGAAGTAATGAGTAGTGCTGGGGAGTAGGCAGGGAATAATCTGACTTCATCTTTGTTTTACTCGTGGAGTAAATTTTACTCCTCAAGCCGCCGCGGCGGCTGAGTGGTTATGTTGCTTGGCTGCTGGCCCGAAAGACGCGGGTTCGATCCCAGCCGCGGCGGCCGAATTTCGATGGAGACGAATTTGTAGAGGCCCGTGTACTGTGCGATGTCAGTGCACGTTAAAGAACCCCAGGTGGTCGAAATTTCCGGAGCCCTTCACTACGGCGTCCCTCACAGCCTGAGTTGCTTTGGGACATTAAACCCCCGTAAACCAAATTTTACTCCTCAAGTGGAATGTTTCATGCAAATTGGGTGTAGAAGGTTTTCGTACTGTGTGGATCATGGTCTTTGTTCCCTGCTGCAGTGTGGCTCGGAAAGTGCCCGGGAGGACACGTTCCTGGACATCCCACTGGTGGTCCGTCCGTTTGGGTCGAGCCAGTCTTATGGCAGTGTGGAGGAGGCACTGCGGGCGTTTGTCACCCCTGAAACCCTGGACGGCTCAAACCAGTACCACTGCGAGAAGTGTGCCCGCAAGTGTGATGCCCACAAGGGGCTCAAGTTTGTGCGCTTCCCCTACCTGCTGACGCTGCAGCTGAAGCGGTTCGACTTCGACCCGACCACCATGCACCGCATCAAGCTCAACGACAAGTGAGTCTGTCTCCTTCATTTGTCGTATGTGTCAGGTGAGCCTAATGCCTCTTGGCCGCGTTATGAGTGTTTGCAATGGGAAGAATTTTAAAGTGAAGGAGTTGAGAGAAAACCAGTGCAGAGTCCAAAGAAAGTGGATTCAAACAGTACCGGATGAATAAACAACTCGCCATGCATCGAGGAATATGTGTCCATCAGCGGTATTCAGACTAGTGCTTTGGTTGTTACGATGTCTGGAAAAGATTGTCGGGTTCGTAATTACCTCAGTGCTAATAGTTATGATGCTGATTGTCTGTGCATTAGGTTGAACAGTGTTAGAAAGTGTGCATTATAGCTGGCGCAGGGGAAAGTAAAGCGGGCGCAGGCGAAGAGGCCTTAGACTTGTAGTGGATGCAGGCTGCTGGTGATGAGGAATTGTATTTGGAAGGTGCACACAATTAAGAAACTTCTGCTGAGGCATGAATGCGTCACTACAACCTTTGTTCTCTTCTCAATTCGTTCGGTGCCATCAAACAGGGTGACCTTCCCCGAGATCCTCGACCTCAACCAGTTTGTGCGGTCAGAAAGCGAGACTGAGAGCCCCGGTGACGACGCTGACACGACGGACAGTGGTTCTGCGCTTGAGGAAGAGGCGGCGGTCACGTCAACGTCATCTGCTCCGAGTAGCAGCCGGCAGATGAATGGTCCTTGCGATGACATGGCCAGCGACGATGAGGGCATCGATGTCTGCAGCACAGATGCCGTGGTTAATGCTCGCAACCTCAAACGGCCCAGTGAAACAGTGAGTTTTCTGTTGCCTGGCATTCATGAAGGTTGCATTTGCAGATCTGTTTTCTCATTCTTTGGAATTTATTGCGGTTGGTTTTACTACATTACGAGCATGAATATCTTCAATGCTAGGCATTGTGGGGCATTACCTAACGGTGCACTAAAGAGTAATCTGAACTCGTCTTTTTGCCTGGGGAACTCTATCTACACGTTCCGGGCATTCTTAGAAACTTCGAATTATTGTCCTGTGCAGCCGATTGCCCTAATTAAATCGGATTAAATGTCCCGGCTCCTGCTTTTTTTTTAACTCAACGCCGTAGGTACGAGGAGTCAACCAGCGCGTCAGCCAGCCCCGTGGCGGCTTGCTGCTCTGCCATCGGCGGAGTGATACGTAAATCAAAGAGTGCACATGTATTTTTATTTCCGTGGGCCTAATTTGCGGCTATATTGTCTGTGACTGAAAATGTTTATTCACAGAAATGTAAACAAAATAAAAGCGAATCCGTCACTGGACTGGCTGGAAGGCACTCCACGCGTTGGTTGACTCCACCTACCTACTGCGTTGCGTTAAATAAAAGGCGGGAGCCGGGACATTTAATCCGATTTAATTAGGGCAATCGGCCGCACAGGACAATAATTCAAAGTTCATAAGAATGCCCGGAACGTGTAGATAGAGTTCCCCGGGTAAAAAGACGAGTTCTGATTCCTCTTTAGTGCGCCTTTAAGGTCTGCTATGCTATTTGGGACTCAGTCATCTCTTTTATAAAACGTAGGCACAGAAATTGTTTCACTTCCTGTGCAGAAATCTCTTGGCATACTTTAGGGGATACAAATGCTGTGATTATTGACGTCTTCTGCAAAATATACTCGCAGGTTTAGTGAGTGTGTTTTGCAGAACTCATTGAGAATGGTAAGTTTACCATTTATTGTTCCCTCTTTGAATTCATGATTTAACCGTGGCCGGGTCTACGCTGATTGGGGAGTTATCTGTGAAGGCCTGAAGACATCTTATTCTTGCAGTTGCATTGCAATGCCTCTGCATCTGTTTCCACACTGGACATTGCCGACCAATCTTAGCCCAACACCGCCTCAAACATACGTAAACTTAAAAAAAAAAAACTTCCAGTTTTCTGTTTGCGACCGATGATATTCGCTTGTGTTCAAAGATGGTGGCTTCCATGGTGCAAAAGAGTTCGCTGGTTGGGGCAGCAATGTGCTCGCTCTGTCTGTGTTTCGTAAAAAAAAAAAGAAATCTGCTCTTATGGGTTTTCGAGCTCCGTGGGCTTGCTGGCATCTACTTTAGTCCGAAAATACAAAACTTTTAGACTCCACAGGTCCCTGAATATCGGTTTTAAATATATGTGCACTTTTCTTTGAGGTGCTGCATGGCTCCTCAGTGAAGTCTGAAAGATTGGTCAGGTACTGTATACCTTTTCAGGGGACCTTCATTTCAGCTAATTCAGCTAGTTTGTTCAGTGGCATGTTTGGCATGTGTTGCGGTGTTGTGCACCAGCTTGAAATGTGTAGTCCCGGTTGTTGTGTTTATCATTGGTAAGATAGCATTGTTAATCGTGGGCCTGAATAAACTGAGAAGGAGCGTATAAATTGTCTACACCATAGGCACTAGAATGTTGTAGCTGTTTCATCAGCACCACATTGCTATTATTCTTACCAACCAGTTTTTACGTACTGACAACAGGTGCATTATATATGCAGCAACACGTGCCCTGTTAAAGGACTGATGTAGTACTGTTTATGGGAAATGGGTATTATGCTTTATGAACACATTGCGAAGTTCATGTCTGTTCCCTTTGCAGGGTCCCTATGTGTACGAGCTGTTCTCCATCATGGTACACGCGGGCAGTGCCAATGGTGGCCACTACTATGCTTACGTCAAGTGAGTGGCTGTTAGGTCGTTCGGTGGAAAGAAAATGCCTAGTTACAAAGTAGTCTGCGATGTCTGCGAAACAAGCTTTCCAGATAGCTAGTAGAGAAATGTCTTCCCAAATAATTCACTCATTATTTCAAAATTGAGTTATTAATACTTCATTAAAAATTGACCTGGCACAAAAGAAGTCAGTTGTAGGAATGGACTTGTTAATGGCAATGCACAGCAGCGGATCGAAATAAACATTTGGAACGGACAAACAGTAATGTTGACATTTTAGTATGCCTGTCTTAATGTTCTAGAAACAATGCAGAACAAAGTGAATTGTCTATTTTTTAAAACTCGATTTCTAAGGTGCGAGAAATGCTTGAGTGTTGTAGAATATTGAGCTCTTTAGAGAGCTCGAAGTGTAGTGTTTTGAGAACGTCTGGGCTCAGCCTCGGCATGTCGTTCCTCTCACTTACAACCAGGTCCTTCACCGAGGGCCAGTGGTACTGCTTCAATGACGCTCAGGTGTCCCGGGTGACGTACGACGAGATCCGAAAGACCTACGGTGGCGGGCCCAGTCGGAGCGGTGGCTACTACATCAGCGCCTACTCGAGTTCAACCAACGCGTACATGCTCATGTACCGGCGCATCGACCGGGAGCTGAATGCGGAGCCCATGACGCCCGAGCAGTTCCCCGAGCATCTCAAGACTCTGCTGGAGGACATGCGGCAGGCTGAAGAAAGGGAGCGGCAGCAGCGGGAGCTTGATCGGTCCATGTGCAAGATCAAGCTGTTCTGCCTGCACCCGGGCAAGCACACGATGCAGGAGATGCGCCTCAAGGTGCACAAGGACGCGACGCTGGCCGAGGCGACGCAGACTGCGCACCAGATCATGGGGCTGGAAGGGATCGTTCCGCTGGACCACTGCCGGCTGGTGATGTACGACGACTGCGCCGAGTCCCTGGAATGCTCGCTCGAGGAGGTGGCACAACAGACGATGGGCCAGATTCTGGGTGGAGTCAAGGCCACCTACCCATTTGACCTGCTGCTCGAGATACGCAAGCCCCACGAGACGTTCCAACCGTACAAGATCGGCGGTGAGTACTGTGATGGCATGTTTGGCGTGTTTACCACACTCACGTGAACTCTTCCTATTGTTGCGTCTCTCGTGCTGTCCTCGATTTTGCTTCTTGGTTTATGCTTAGATAATGCTGTGCAAGCTGGAAAATTTGCTTTTACCTTTCTACTTCTGCACCTGAATCTTGTTTGAGGTCACTCCTCGGACAGCAGATGACATTGTTGTGTTGTAGTTGTGTATAAACGACACTGGTGACATTCCTACTAGCTAGGGAATTGCAATTGTGCGAGCCAAGTTTCCACGTTTGAGAAACGGATTTGCAAGGGCCAGTGAATACCGTATGATAGATGAAGAATCGGTTTGTCTTTTGATCAGACTTGATGGTGTAGACGTCAGCATCTGCAAAAGCTTTGTTTCTTTGACAGGAAGCTTTGACAGGTACCTGGTCAGCAGCCCTAAAGGCCATGTAGGGCTTGCAAAGTGTGTAGTATTTAGTAGTACATGTTACTTAAAAATATGAAATTGCTCCAGTTGCGTCCGCTGTGCAGGAACATTATGGAAAGCTCGTCTGTCTCAAGAAACCTGCAAGATTTTTTGGCAGTTTTGCAGTACCATTTGCGATGGCAGTAAGCGTAAATGTGTAGCAATCATCAGCGTGTACAGAAATTCTTCACAACCTGCAGTGTGCTTAAGTCATTTGTAAACCACTTTCTAGACGCATGGCAAACAAGATTGGAAGGGGAGCTAGCTACAAGAGTGAACATGCTTACCGCAGTTCTGCATTTGTTCGTTGAGGGTTGATGGCTAATGGGGACGTATGAAGCATCAGCTCAGGTCTGCTGGAGCATTAGCATGTCAAATGATATATTGACATGAGAGTTTTGGCATGCATCAGATCTTTATGTAACATGATTCATACTAAAACCATCATATAACCACATCGATAACATGTGTGGAAATGCAAAGTACAGAAGCAGTGTTGATGTTTCTAGTATTAATCGTGTTACATAAAGATCTGCTGCATGCCAAAACTCACTGAACCTCTGTTCACAACTGGCGCTCTACTGTTTGCAGCTTTTAGCTGTTTCGTTTCCAGGAAAGCAAAGTGCTAAATTAATTGGCATGTTCTCAAAGTGAATTGAAAGAAAAGCACAGAATGGAAATTAATTACTGACTATGATTTAACCGCTCGGTAATTCACGGCAGTTCCCCACGATTTGAGAATGTTGGGAGACTTGTCTTTTTTTGTGGTAGTACAGTCAGTGACCGATTTTTCAGACTCTCTGGGCACCGCGAAAAATAAGGCAGTCCGTAAAACCGGATTTCACAAAAAAATCACGAACTTATTGTTAGTATGCCGGAGGAAGGGGCCAATTGTATTGCGCACAGTCTGAAGCTCCTCATGACTAAATTTCGCCGCTTGTCATGTGCACAGACGACGACCAGCGAACACTTTCACGACTTCAGGCTGGCTGTGCTGCTCTTGGAATGTCGCCGATGAACGCATGGGGTGGGACAAAGTCGAGACGGGAAAGCGAACACACCGCTGCAGGAACTGCGCTGTTCCCACAATACTATGGGCCCAGAACGAGAACGCAAAGATGGAGAAACATTAAGAACCGCAAAATGGCTGAAGCAAGCGCTCCGTCGGCATTGGCCTTCGTCATTAGGCCTAGCGACTAGAGCCAACATCGGCACCGTATCCGGCGATATGTGCTCTGCGGTGGCTTGCGTGTAATGAGGCATCTTGCCTGTCATTGAAACGTCAGTTGTTTACGGTTTTATGATAGAAAAGTCAGAGTTGCGGTGCGTTTTGCCGCGGGTTTGTTCACCTTGCTTTTATACCCACTTCCTTCCGTGCTCGCCGTCTCTGTGAAGCTGTACGTCTCACACGTGCTTCGCTGCTACCTCTTCCCATATCCGGGACAAAAGACTCTGCAGAGATGAGTCCAGCGAACTCTGACTACTGTTCAAGTTCGTGCAACGGATGACGTTCAAGAACAGTACGAATTTGAAACCACGTGGGCGCAATGTGAAACAAAATGAAAATTAGTTGTTGGGGAATGGAAATGGCGCAGTATCTGTCTCACATCTCAGTGGACACCTGAACCGCGCTGTAAGGGAAGGGATAAAGGAGGAACGGAGAGAAGAATGGAAGAAAGAGGTGCCGTAGTGGAGGGCTCCGGAATAATTTGGACCACCTGGAGATGTTTAATGTGCACTGACATTGCACAGCACACAGGCGCTTTTGCGACTGGCGCAGAATTTCAGCACCGCACTATAGGAGGCTCCCTTTAAGCTTGAATTTCGTTTTGTTTGGTCAAGTTTCCGATCGCTCCTGCAGTTTGAATTAATGAGGTTCCACTGTACACATTATATATGGTGGCTTGGGTATTGGCAGCGAGTGCGAACGAGGTCCGAAAAATCAAGCAGTCAGTTGCGGTGCGTCCGAAATTTCAGGCACTCTTATACATTGGCTCTGTGAGCCATGTCTTGGTGCCACGAAGAAGTCCGAACAATCAAGCATGTCCGAAAAATCTGGCGTCCGAATTTTCGGTCGTCGACTGTAATTTGTTCAACTGAAGGGAGAGGTGTCAAACATTTGGCGGCTAATTTACCTATATGGTTTCAAAAAAATTGTAACATGCTTGAGGTGCGGCATATTGGCTTGACATTGCCACCGTCGTGTTCTTGGGCTGTCAGGGACGACGGTGAAGGTGCACGTGGTGAACCTGGAGACGAACGAGATTGGGCGGGCAGTCGTCGTGCGAGGCCTCAAGTCCCATACGGTCGAAGAGTTCAAGGCACAGGTAGCTCAGGTGAGTTTTGACCCGTCACTGACTGGCTTTCAGTTCTTATTCACGTGTCTGCCGTGTTCGTTTGTTTACATTGTCTCTTCAAACTTCTATCACTCCTTTGTTTACAAAAGCTCCTGCGGCTACACTTAATCTGCATACTGTGTTGCTGTTTCGCAGCGAAATATGTATTCCCAAAGTGTGGGTCAACCATTTGTAGTGAAAGAGAGCATGCCCACTTCAAGTTTCACGTGACCTCTCGCCCATCTCTGTGTGCCGTCAGGTTTTTCCTTTATTTGCTCTTCACTGTGCAAACGGAGTGCACAGTGCCTAAAGCAGTAACCGCATGAGGCGAAAATTCGCGGCGACACGCCGCGCGATGGGCTGAGGGCCGCTGAAGCACTGTCGCTCATCGCGTCGCCCGGGTTCTGGGTTTGCAAAAAATTTCGCCCATCGCTCGGAAGTGCCGTGCGAGACTAGCCAATGACGGTAGGCCTTGCGGGTGAGTAACTTCCGATCCGTCTTGCGCGCGAAAGTCTTTTTTTTTTTTTTTCAGCGGGCTTTCCGCGGAGCAACAGCCGACGCATCCCTCACCATAGCAGCTATGCAAGAATTTAATGAAATGCTCATTAATGAAGTTCAAAAGTAAAGGGTGTTGTGGGCATGTCCTACGCGCATTATAAGCCGCAAGAGCGCAGGAATGTCGCCTGGCGCCTCATCGCAGCGTCCCTCGGGCGCACTTTTCTGCGTCACATGACTTTGTGTAGACTAAATATAAAATTATTACCTAAATATATTTTTCAATGTTCTTAGTGTGTTTTATCTTGTATGAAGCCTTAAGAGCGTTGTTCTACGCGTTAATTAACGCAAAATGACTGAACACTGAAGCTGCCGCAATCGAGCAACACTGAAAACGCGCCTCTCCGACGCAGAGTCCCGTCGCTTCGTGCAGTTTGCGCCAGCGGCAGCGATGGGCGACGGCGGCGTCATCGCGCGACGTATCGCGATGGAATATCGCCTCATGCGGTTACCGCTTAATCGCTTGACTTTAGCTCTTTTTTGCCTGCAGAAACTCTGCCTTCCCTCAAACAACATGCGGATGGTCTTGGAGAACTACCACAACCAACTGGAGTTGTTGTCGACACCGGGCCGTTCGCTGAAGGCTGAAGGCTTTGGGAAGAGCAATACTGTGAGTTCGCCTTGAGTAGTCCACTAAAGCTGTGCAGATTCGATGCTACTGGTTCAAAATTTCTCAGTTCAATGATTCAAGGCAAAGGAATGCTAAGAACAGGATTCTTATATTTCATTGTGTGCATTATTACTGTATTTGCCTGAATATAAGGTGACCACGAATGTAATGTGAGGGTTGCTTTCGGGGGGGGGTGAAACAGGAAAAGCTCACAGATGTAACACAAGAAATGAGGCCGCAGTATGTGGAAAGTTATGTAGAAACTTGATTAAAAGTACCTTAAAACACTCTTGTGCCTTGTGAACACCGCCTTCAAGCCTTTCAAAAGTATTGAAGTTAATCGCAGTCACTGTTATCTTACGAAGGCATCATGCGCCTCTTGTTCAACAGAGCCGCGCAAATGATTCTCGCATCAGACTGATATGAAGATAAACTCTGAGCCCCACCATTCCGTCACTGCATTCACTGTGTGCTTTGGAGACCTCATTGTTGAAATGAAGCTTCTCCAGCAAGAGTTGTCGGGCTAGTTGGCTTGATACTTGTAATGCGAGCAAAGGTTATGCGCAAAAAGACGACAGAAGACACAACAGGACATGACGTGACGCTTGTCCTGTCGTGTCTTCTGTCTTGTGTCATCTTGTTTGCGCATAACCTTTGATGACATTAAAAGCTTCTCCCAGTTGCTCAAGTATGAGGAGTGATTCCTCCCGAATGTTGATGACTATTCTCAGCAGCATTTAAGGGGGGACACGGGTCTTTGGCACCAAAAAATGACCAAAAAGTCGAATTTTCGAAAATGGCATTTTCGGAATCTACAACTATTAATCTCCAGTTTCACAAATTTTTGTCTCCCAGAAATCAATATTTTTGCCGTATTACGAAATGTAAATCACCGCGTCACCTGATTTTGTGCATGAGCAGACGATAAAAACGGTGCATTTTCTACTCCCCGGAACGCTCGTCTCAGCGCGCCGATCGCAGCCATCTTGGTCTCGTTTGAAAGAAGACTCTCTACGCTTCAATTTCCCGCCGCTTGTGCTTGCATGCCCTGAATGGCCGCGGAGAAAAAGAAGCACAAACAACAAAGAAAGCGCGAGGTCCGATTCGCTGATATGAGCACGTGACTGAAACGAGCCCTCCCATTGGCGGATTCTCGCATGCTTCGTCTGCTAGGCTTGCTTCTGGTCGCTGGCAGACGCGTCCCCGGCGCCATTTTGTTGAAAGAAGCGAGACCGACGCACAACGATGTCGCCGATTAAATTCCACTCGCGGCACAAGTTCGGTCAGAGGAAAAGAAATAAGCGAGTCAACAACCTTCCTTCACGTCCTGCATCATCGGAAAGCACCGATAATGCGCAAGAGCCAGCGGCCGGTGAAGCGGCGTCAGCGGACGTCGACGTAAGCCTAACGAGCTCGGCGTCAGCTACGCACAGCGGCCGCATACGCTGCGACACCAGGATGCTACAGCGTTCGGAATTGCTCGAAATCGAAGGGAAAGCTAAAGAAAAGCTACAAGCTCTCGATTCGACTTCAGCAACGCAGAGGAAACAGGATTTCATCGGCAACTGCGACGATCGCCCGCTTCGAGACGCCAACGGCAGTGTACACGATACTGCTTTCACTATTGTGAATCTGGAATCTTTCACCGAACTGCTGAGTGCCGTCAAGTGCAAGGTGTGTGGCGGAAACGTGGACGTTTCTAAAGGTGATCGTGAATACGGTTTAGCCGTGAGGCTCGCTCTCTTGTGCGTGAACTGCGGCGAGATTTCATCTGCGTGGAGTTCGCCGCGCGCTCAAGGGAGCCAAAAAATAAGTCCATTTACTGTTAATATTCTTGCTGCACGGGCAATGCAAAGTACGGGAAATCGGCAAACCGCACTGAACGATGTCTTTGCAGTAATGAATATCTCCCATAGAGGGCTTCACAGTAAAACCTGGCAAGGTTACATGAAAAACAAGCTGACGCCCGCGACAACACGCGCAGCCGAAAAAGTGATGATGGACAGCGCCCGTTCCGTTCGCGAGCTCTACACAGAGTTGCACTTGGACAACCCTGGAAATATCGCTGTCTCGTTCGATGGTTCGTGGATGACCCGGGGTCATTCATCGCACATCGGTGTGGCCGCAGTTATTGAGCTGTTCACTGGACTTGTACTAGACTATGTTGTGTTCAGCAACTTCTGTGCGGGGTGCAAGCGCGGGCCTACGGAAAGTGACCCATCGTATGAGGCATGGAAGCGCAGCCACAGGTGTCAGAAAAACACGGAAAAAAAATCTGGCGAGATGGAAGTGCAGGCTGCACTTGTCATGTTTCAAAGGTCATTAGAGAAACATGGCCTTCGATACACGACAGTTTTGTGTGATGGAGATAGCCGCACATTTCTGGCACTGCAGGAGGCTGATGTGTATGGTTTTATAAAAGTGCAGAAAGAGGACTGCACAAACCATGTGCAAAAGCGCATGGGCACGGCCCTGCGCAATGTGATTGCTAAGCACAAAGGCGAGGGAACAGAGAGCCTCAGTGGCAAAGGCAAGCTCACGGGCGACCTTGTGAACAAGTTGACTGCATACTACAGCTGGGCTCTGAAGTCTCACACCGGAGATGTGGAAGCAATGCAGCAGGCAGTGATGGCCACGTATCGCCACGTTACATCAAATGATAATGTGTCAAATCACAGCCTGTGCCCAACGGGCCCAAGCTCATGGTGCCGCCAAAATGCTGCCGCAGCAAAGGGAGAGCCCACTCCGAAGCACAGATATAGCTTGCCATTGCATGTGTGCAAGGCACTATTGCCAATATATCAGCGCTTGGCAGACCGAAAGCTGTTGGAGCGTTGCCAGCGAGGAAAAACTCAAAACAGCAACGAGAGTTTGCACTCGCTAATATGGTCACTGGCACCAAAGGAGCGCCATGCATCATTATTTGCGGTTCAAGCCGCTGTTGCAGAGGCTGTTGTCCGTTTCAATGCAGGCAGTCTTCAAGCGTCTTCCCAAATACTCAGCGAGCTGGACATTAACCTTGGCCTAAGTAACAGGAAGAGGATGGCTGAGAAGGATAGGCGACGAACAACCGAGTCTATGCGCAAACGGGCCTCTTCTGCAAGTGTGCAACGGGCACTGCAAAAGCGGCACTCTACCCACAAGCAGCAGTCAGACTACATGCCTGGTGCTTATTAGCCCCCAGGAAATATAAATATGCAGATATCATCATGAATATTCAATAAATTGTGGCCCATTTGGGTTTTTCTCATTTTTCTCAATTTGCAAATTTTTGCCACCCGGCTGTTTTGGGACAATGATATCTCTGCATCTAGAGCAGATAGAGATGTAATTTTTTTTGCTAAAGGAAGCTTAAGGTGCAGGGGTTGCAATGTTCAAGACAGAATTCCCCTATCAGGCTTCAAAAATTAATGATTTTGCAAACTTTTGAATGCTTGACAAGCACATTTTGAACGTTGATGTTCAAAGTTTCATTAAATTACACACATGGATAAAATGAAAAAACTGCCTTGAACATTGCATTCTCTATTCATTAGGCTATGTAGCCATGTTTAAAAAATTAATTTTTGCCGAGCCATTTTCATTGTAGTGAGGTTCTAATTAATGACTAATTAATGTGATGTAACTTGGGTAATAACTAGCTTAGAAAAAAAAGAAAGGCATATTTGAAATCAGCACAAAAAACTGGGCAATGTAGATAAATTTCATTATTATTGGCATAGAAATAATGAAAATAGCTTTAAGACCAGTGTCCCCCCTTAAGCGAGCAATAAAAAAATTATGCTGCAGTGCGCAAGTTTGTCGCTGAAAAGTTCATCAGATACTGATACCAAGGTAGGTAGTTTTTTTCCCCTGCAATGGCAATTCCAAGCTTTCCGTGCACGTAAAGCATGGTACTATACTGATTACGACGTTGCTGCGGACATTGAGGGTGTCCGTCAAGCTTAAAGAATGAAATGAAGGCATTTACTTCCACTGTGTTCTATCGCACTTTCCTCGGGACTTCTAATTCACACTCGCTGCGTCGTCTCCGCTGATGAGTTTCTCGCTGTGCTGGTCGTCTTACGATTGTGGCTCGATACTTCCTTCGGTTGACCTACACAACAGTCCAAGTTTTTTTCCTTTAATCTCTTTCAGTTTCCATTGGTTGGAGGCTGACTATTAACAAATATGCGAGTAAATATGGTGCGGTGCTCTTTTGTCTCTGCATAACATTTAGATATTATGCAACAAATTACTTTTCACTAAGCTCGTTACATTCAAGGAAATACGGTATATAGTGGTACTGTTTCGTGCTTGCTGAATTTGTTTAGAATATTGAATGACATATAAACCTTCCATTGAGCTCAGTGGCTGACTTTTGGTACATAGTTTGAAGACTGCCACCATGCATTTTATACTTTTTCATCTCGTCTTGGAATATTTGAGCAATGAGGGGTAATTATTGAAGCATGTGTGCAAGGTAAAAGTAAGAGCGTGGTTTGTACTGCAGTGTTTAATCTTGCAAGGTGTGCTGAATATGTGAGATGGCAAGCATATAACTCGGCTGTTAAATGTCGTGTTCCTTTTTGCATTGCCAACCCAAATGCAGCTACTGGGCTTCTTAAAGGGTCCCTGAAAAGGGTGTTTGAGGTTGTCTATAAAATGTTCGCATTATGTACAGTAGAGGCCAATGAGCGTTCATGCTACGTACAAGACCACGGAAGCGAGCCGATCATTTACAGTACAATTTTAAAACTCCCGCTTCCACGCCTAGCCGCGACCTGCAGTGCTGGGCTCTTGCCCGAATCCGCGCTCGTTACATAAGCATCCGCGCTCGTTACATCACGTAGCACTTGTTACGTCATCAGCAGACTGCTAGCATTTGTTCGCGCGTGTCGGCAGCCGGCAGAGGAGGCGAGTGCGAGGGGCCGGTGGAGGAGCGCCGATATTTCAGCGTGCAAAAAGTGACGAGAGGAGAGGGAGAGGTTCGAAGACGTGGAAATTCAAATTTTGACTACAGATTAACTCGGCTTTCACAAAACGCATCAAAAAAATTCTTGCTGGAGGACATTTATGAAGCGGCGTCCTTTAGCATCCTAGGCACATTGCACCTTTGTTGAGACCCCCTTTCACAGCCCCTTTAAGGAGGGTACAGGCTCAGTGTGTTGTCGATGCTCTCTTCGGCTGCAGGTGTACATAGAATTTCTCAATGAGGAGGACGCTTGCCTGCCATTCCGAGACTCCCGTTTCTTCGAGATTCTCGACCGTCACATCAACACCATCGTCATCACAGTCGTCCTGCCACGGGAAGATGAAGGTCTGTACCCTTGTTCACTCCTTGAATGCCGACGCCGTTGCTATTTACGGTTTTTTTTTGTGTGTGTACAGCGGTTTGAACACTTTCCAGAAGTATTCTCTTTGGTGCTCAAATGTGCCTTTTTAGTGGTGTGTACGTGTTGAGATGCATTGTAGTGTGTGAGAGCTAGATATCGCAAAGGCCTCTCATAAGCTGCGTTACATAGTACTGTTTGAAGACTACCTTTCGTAACTGTGCAAACCTCAAGAGTGCTCCCCCAGTCATGACCTAGCTTCATGTGCATCTGTTTACAGAAGCATGAGAACCCCCCAACTTCAATTTCAGAGCAGCCAGCACTTTTCCCCTGCAGTAGCAAAGCTGTTATTGATATTTGGCACTTAGTTTGTATTTAGGGGCTAGCCTGATCGCTAGATGGCAAGAATCAGTAAATTTGTCGAGTGAAGTGCCATTGGAAGTTGGAAGCAGCAATGGGCTTTCCTGCCTTTCTCCATCGGTGGGCATGTGCCACAGTTATGCTGTTAACAGCATAACTAACATGCAAGTTTTAGTCGGGGACATTTTTCTTAGTCTAATATGCTGCTTCCTGTTGTTGTATGCACTGTACCCTTGGAACTAAAGCAGGAGAGTGTCAGATGTGAACAAGAAGGGAGACAAACAAGCAGTTGCTCTCAACAGAACTAGATTTTTATCAAGACGGGCTTTTTATGCATGCTTTAATTTCGTTGCCTTGCAAGGGTGCTTGGCAGGCCTGGTACCAGTGAGTTCAGTGCCATGCAGAAGTGTGAGGCAGCTGACACTGCCTTTTCTATGTGCAGTGCTGTTGGAGAAGCAGTGTATGTCAGCCAGCATTGAAGCAGCTCAGAGGTACTGCAGCGTAGAGGACGAGGGAGGCACGGGTAAGATTCAGGCCACGGCAACTCTGCTCACTCTGTTCTCAACCTTATATGCATGTCTTCCTGTGCAAAGCAGCGTTCAGTGAACAGTGCTATTCTCTCAAATCATGGCTTTGAATAGCGGTTATTTTTATTTTTGAGATGTTCGTTCTGTTAGTGTTGTAATTAGGAGCTGCACATTTATGTAGTTTATGCATGGATGTTCAGTGGAACCCTGGGGTTCCTGGGTTCCCCAAACACCTGAATCCATGCATGCATCGCCCACCAAATATCTTTCACCCACTTATGCTGGAACTGACCACAATAGAGGAATTCAGCATAGTGCGATTCACAGCCGATACCGTGCTATGCTTCCACAGGGAGCCACCGAGCATGCTTAAATCACCCTGAGGCCGCCAGGTGGCACCAGGACCACCAATCAGCATGTGCGCACTGGCAGTGCACCGAAGCTGGTTGCGGTAGCAGCCGCGGATCACGCCATGCTAAATTCCTGTGTTGTAGCAAAGTGCTTCATTGTAAAGTTGGCTATTTTTCATTGAATTTGGACGCTTTTTTTTTTTTAGGGTTTGTGTATCTGCATGCTTCTTTTTGTGAGCCTGGTGGGCAGAAACATATGGAAGCCAAGTAGTGAAGTTCCTCAGCACCATTTGAAACCCGCTGGGGTTCTTTGACACTGGGGTTCTTTGATGCCTTGAGTTAATGCAGTTAGGAGTAGTCTCGTTCAGCATTTGCAGACCTGAGCACAAATTTTTGTTGAACGTGCAGCTGCGAGGACTACGCAGCAGACACAGACGTCCAACACGGCCTTGTCAGATGGCTATGACAGCGATCTCTGCGATTCCTCTTCGTCCGGTTGTCACGGCACGGGCGGTGACCAGTCGGAGGACTCTAGTCTCACGGACAGCGAGCGAACCCTTGTCGGGGACGACATCTCGCCGCACAACAACTCGCCCGACCTCACTGCCGAAGACAATGCCTGCTGCTCGGGGGAGGAGCGTCTCCCCAAGTTTGTGCCTTCTGTTGGTAGGTTGCCTGTAAACTTCCCTCAAGTTCAACTATTGTGCGAGTGAATGGAATCAAACATACTCATGGTCTACTCCGCGGCAGGTACCTGTGCGCGAATGGTTCTCCAGCCCGAACTGCCAGCTCATTGAATATCAAGCATGGATTACCATATTTTCCAGTGTATGTCTCGCCTTCCTGCAGATGGCAGTTTTTCAAAAAAAAATCTCTCATAAGTCACATCGATGGATAAGACGTCCCTGCTCGTTCGGTGAGCACTCCTTTTAGAAGCGCTGATGATCCCTTAGTCAGAGGTACATGCTTACGGCAGCTGCCGTGCACGGACAACGTTCGAGCTTTTGCCAGAGTGCCTTCTTTCCGCAGTCTGCCTTTTTTGTTGGCTTCATCGGCTGGAGCACTCTCGCAGGTTTGCACCACACCTGGTTAATTTATTTGCTGGCGCTGAGCTATCTCCCCCCTTCTGCTTGGATCACTTTCTCCGGCGCACATACAATGGCATGAAACTCGAGTTTTGCATTATTACTCATTCGCCTTTTTATTCGACTTTTCATTTGTGGTTTTTGACAGGGGTGGTTGCTAGGCAAAGTTTGACATGCGTCTACACATATTTTAAGCCATCAAGTGTACAGTTCCTGCCATAACTTCTAATGCCATGAGGTTGGTTCATCGGCTTAGTTGTTGCTTAGTTGTCGTCACGGCAGCACTAAAATTTGCCATCCCAGGTCTCGGTTTTAGTGCTGTAAATGTCTCTTATGGCACTGATCTTAATGGTAGTTCCTTGGCACTATAACCTCAGACTGGTCCTTGGAGCAGTGTTGTGCTTGAAGAAAGTGGTTGATGTCAATTAGCATGTACAGTTGAACCTCGTTATAATGAAAATGAGAGGCCCGGTGATTACTTTGTTATAGCTGTAGCTTCAATGTAGCCTGTGTTGGCAGTGCCACTGTTTCATTATAACGAGGTTCGACTGTAGTTAGGTTTGTTGACTGCCGGTATATCCGTTGTATTGGCCTTGTACAAAGTACCAGTAGGTAGTTTTCATTGTGTGACTGTGGTGACAGAGAGCAATAGTTCCTCTTCAAAAACACTGATGGCTCTGGCAATGCTAGCAGCCATTTGCAGTCAGCAACACTGGCATACGAGTAAGTCAGCACAAATAGTTAGTCTTTAGCAACATAGATGGCGCCTGCAGCCTCTTATTGGTGGCAGCACCACTGTCCATCGCATTGTTGCGCAGATCAGCGATTGGGTGCTAGCCGCCGTCTGTTGCACCGACGTCCTAGGCCTCGCAGTGGTCTAGGTCCACGTCATCCGCAGCGGACTGCTCGGGCAGTGAGGCATGGGCGTTGGTTTGTGGCGGTGTCTGGCACTCACATTGCTGAAAAGCGACGACGCTTTTGTGCTCGCGCTCCGAAACACGCAAAGTTCGGACTCACCCGAGGCCCGAAAAATGTGAAATTGAAGCAAAAATGTCAAATGGGTACGAAATGAACACAAGCTGCGCGTTCTTAACGTTGCTTGAGATTATTTGCTGTACAGCTTAGGTGTGGAGATGCGTCGGTTAGTGTGGAATCCAGAGTGAGTTTCCAGTGAGAGCACTGCTTTGCCTCACAGCCATGTTATTCTGAAAAGTTTCTTTTTGCACTTTGCATACTCAAAGTTGATTCTGGACATCTACAAATACATATTGAAAAGCTCGGAACTTGGTTCTGACATAGAAAAAACCTGTGAGCCGTTGCTTGCATGGGGGATATCTCGTATTCGGATTCAAATGTGGCTGAAGGACGACAAACAGTTCTAGGAGCCTGACTTCAGCAGCAAATTAAAATATTTTAATATGATCCAAAGATTGTGCCTTCGTCTAGTGTTGCGTCAGATTGATTTGCTTAAATTGCTGCTTAAATTTTGCGGTGTGCTCGCTTGCGCATTTTCAGCTGCCTGAGTTGATGAATGTCACTGACATGTATGGCTTTCATTGTGCTTGCGTAGTGACCCACTCACGTAATGAACCGACCCTCAAATTTTTTCATTGAGAATTTTCTTTTTTTTAGCCTGGTGTAAAAAATGCACATCTGTCAGTCTATGGTTGGGCGGGTGGATGTATATGAAATTTAGACTTGCAAAAAATTCTCAACTTTTTTTTTTCTCTCGTAATAAGCCCTTCCCCCAAATTGATGTCAACTTTTCCGAGTAAAAAAAAAGTGGGTTCATTACGCGAGTAAATACGGTAACCTGAAGCTGGTTGTCTGTGTCTATGCATATGATTACCGATGTGTACAAAGTTTTCGGTGTACACATTCTGATGTATGGACAAAAGCTGTGAATGCTGTGAAAGGAAATTAACTTGTGGACTGTAAATCCCATAAACTCTCATTTACATTGGTTGTTACATCCGTAATATATCGGGTGCTTCAGCGAATACATCGAAAAATTCCTAAATATATGGAGTTCGAAATCTCTTGAGAAATGAACTGTTAGCTACAGTAGACATCAGTTACGTTAAAAATAATCATAGTTCGTAGTGTATTAACTAAAATTCAGAGAATAACTTTTGAATAAAGTCTGGTGGTTAGGGCCAGTGGAAAGTATGAAGCCACAGTCAAGATGATGCTGCATCAGTTTTTAAGATGAAGTCATTCTCTAAAGCTCTGCAGCTTGAGGAAATATGGCGCCTTTTTCTTCACAAAGCCGGAAATGAGAGCATGAGGCGTGTAGGGAGCTTGGTGCAAACACAACGTCCGCTGATGACATGTTGCAGTGCCTATGGCGACCAGTTCGAACTGCTTGCATTATTGTATGAAGTCATCCACATTATTTGGTTCGCCATTTGGTGAAAATACGACGATAGTGGTTACCTACTGTGTGGTCATTATTTTTTAGAGCGATAGAACAAAAGGAGGTACATGTCGTGGTACAATAGAACAGGCAGTTCAGATTTGGCTCTGATGCAGTTGCACCATGTCACCAGCGAACGTTGCATTTGCATCAAGCTTCCTACATGCCTCGCGCACTTAGTTATTGTTCTGTGCTGAAAAAAAGTGGCAGATCGCCTCTTGCTGCAGAGCTTTATAGAACAACTTCTCTGTTCCAAAAGCTGAAGTGGAATTTGTCTTGTCCATGACTTCGAACTCCCCATTGGCACTAACAACCAGGATATGTGTAATTTTTAAGTTGCTTAATTATAGTTAAGTAGCTACCTAATTAGGGTGACTTTTATAGTAATTCACCCTCTACTGCGGCTAACAGTTTGGTTCTGAAAAGATTTTTCTTTCCATTTTGAACTCCCTATGTTTGGGAATTTTCGGAAGTGTTAGCTGAAACGGCCAGTGCAAGCACGCTCCTTTATTATGCCATTATTTCGCCCAGCTCTGTTATATTTGCTTTAGGGGTTGAATAGATAGAAACTAACGTCGCTGAGCAAAATGCGAGAGCATAGGCTGCAGTGCGTGAACTTGAGCGCTAGATTTTGTGGCAGCATGAATGTCATTAAGCTCTTTTCTGTGTACGAGCTTTCTTGACTGTCACTTCAAGAAAGAAAAGCTTGTTCCTCGCCCAACGTTGAGGCACAAGGAAAAGGAAAGAAGTTGTGGGACTTCCTTCTGTTATTAGTGTCTATATTTTACATTGTCGTGACTTTATCTTGCTCCTAGCACAACCATCATTTTACGGCTGTTAAAAAACTTGACACTTTATTCCTGTGAAATTTTGAAATTTCACTTTGCATTAGCTTCTATGTGCTGCTTTAAGAATAGGCACAACTTTCCCCTTAGTTTCACCCCTCTAACTCTTTTTTTTTTCTTTTTCACTCTGCAGAGATGACGGACCAGATAAAGCGGAGCATGCTGGATTCGTGTGGGAGCACATCTGCTGCCGTCAGCGTGACGCCCGCTGGCGACGGCGCCGCTTTCTCTGAAGAGGCGGCCGGCTACGCCTGTGGGGATGCTGCGGTAAGCGGCTGCTGCTGGCGCAATTCTTCCTCGTCCTCGGCGTAATTTAGCTAGGGTCTGCCTTGGCTTTTGCAGCGGTAGAGCAGGGAAAGGGAAAGTTAGTTAGTTATATTGATTTTAATGGCGCAAAAGCTACTGAGGCTATGATGCGCCAAACACACGGTTAGAGCTTTAGTTAAAGGTTACACTTTTTATATCTAAAGTTTGTTTAAAACATTGGCTTCTCTGAGAAACTTCAAAATGCTTGAAAAGTCAATCAATGCTTGATCACCCACAAGTAACATGGGGTGTAGTGGGATGTATTCATTGTAGAATGTTGTGAAATATTTTTTCCTCAGTTGTTCCAGTTTTGTGCATACAATTAAAATGTGGTTTACCGTGAGTTCATCGCCACACATTTCGCAGAGAGGTTTGTCTTTTTTTGTCAGTAAGAAGTTGTGTGTAAGGTGTGTGTGTCCAATGCGTAGTCGACACAAAATAACTTCTGTGAAACGTTCCTGATGTTTACATGATCTCCATTCTCCCAAAACGGGCTTTATACAATGTAGTTTGTTGTCTGTCTGTTCGTCCCATGCAACCTGCCACTTATTTCTGAGTTTACTGTGCAGTAATTTAGAAAAATCCCTCTGTGGTATGTTAACTTGTTTTATATGGCCAATTCTAGCTTGTGCTGCGCAAGCATCTGCTCTCTCATTACCTAAAATTCCAACATGGCTAGGGACCCAGCAGAATATAATGTTATGTTCTTGCTTTGTGATGTTAACTACGTTATGTATGATTTTTCCTATTATGGGTTCAGCAGCATTAGTAGAGTGCAGCGCTTTGAGCGTACTCAGTGAATCTGTGTAAATGATGCTATTTTTTGTTTTGTTTTACTATTTGTTCTACGGCACAGCACAGAACTTGCTTTGCTTTCAATACAGAGTAGTTATATTTACGTTACGGGAACTTGCTCTCCTAAGCGCCATCTGGTGATACCAGGTGGTGGCCGCAATGGCGGATTAAAGCGACACTGTCTGTGTCGAAGGTTTGGCTTGCACCGATAGTTCATGGCATTCCAATGAGAAGCACGCTATTTTAACCAAAAATGGAACTTTTATAGGCTAGAGAAGGCCATAAAGATGAAGCGTAAAGGTCACCATTACAGTCGGATATTGCGAGTAAACTGTGTGCATCGGCAGTTTTTGTAGCACGGGTCCCAGAAGCTAGGGTACTCTGCCATTCACTTCAGAATGGTGATCAGTTTCCTTTTTGGTGTGGACATCAGAAGTTTGAAAGTCTGGTTTGAAAAGGGGTTTGCACATCTGGGGGGAGCCAAATAGTAGGAAAATTTTTAAATACAAATTTCTCAACAGTAAGCGCTTCATTTGCTGCAGGACATACATCATTGTGGCCAGGAAGAACCATAAAAATGATTTTTACTGAGAAAAATAAAATTAAAATTGTCTCCAAGAATGACTGTGCTGTAAGTACTGCTGAAATCATCAGTGCTGTCATGGAGCTGTGGCCAAGCATTGCTGAAGAGCTCTGTCACTTTTGGCCATTTGCTGATGTGGCTTAGGTTGGCCGATTGTGTTTTGTTGCAGCCATCTCAAGTCGGCGCAACTGTTGCCAAAGAGGAGCCGCGGCGTTACTTCCGTGCGTGGCCTTACAAGGACGGCGAAGACGGCGGCCGCAGTAAGGCATCCACTTGCACATTCGAGCTTTCTTAAGAGTTTGTTGCGAGTAAAGGTTTTCAGAGCTGTTTTCGATAGTTTCAGCATGCGGTACCTTGTGTGACAAGTGGGCGTACAAAATGTCCCCCCATAGCTGAAAGCCCTGCAACTTTGTGTTGTGCAGAAAACCGGTGCTATTACGACAACACCATTTATGGCGAATTTGTTTGCTTAATGTGTGAAAGTTTTCAAATTCACTCTACACATAGCAGCATATAGTGCTGGTGTACACTTTTTAAGGTGCCTTTTAACACCTTGCTGCCATTAAAATGTGATTAAATGGCACTGGGATGTTAGGGGCTGCAGTCAACCTCACTATGCATTGACACTCTGGTGTGTTTACCTTGGCAAAAAATATGTTGCCACAGGTAAGAGGAATTTGAGTATAATGCAGTGCACTCTCGTTAATTAGAACATCCAGTTTATTAGAGCTGCTGTTCCAGTTATTGGATGCCGTCACCACCATATGCATTAAAATAGATTCCCTTGCTCATATCCACATCATTTCAGGAAATTTTTGATTCCCTTTCATTTTGGAATATTGAGACTCAACCATGCGCAATTGAAGACTGGCTTCAGCATGACCCTGATATTTATGACCAACTAACTCCACCTTTATTTTTACGTTGTCTGTTGAAGCATCCCTTCAAACTCATCACGGTGACTCAGTGGCATTCGGCTGCTGATGCCATGGGCCGCGTGTTCAATCCTGACTGTGGAGGCAGTGCTTCGATGGAGTTGAACTACAAAAATGACAGTGTGTTGTGTGATGTCAGCGCTCGGAACCCCAGGTGGTCTAAATTAATCCGTAATCCTGCGCTATGGCATCTCTCGTAGCCCGTATGTTCCCTACGGGGACATTAAACCCCACGATTGTTTTTTTTTTTTTTGCATCCCTTCAGAACTCTGAATCATTAAGGCTTTCCCTTAACTCTCCACTTCAGAAATTGGGCCAATATATAATTAATCTTTGTAACAAATGTTTTAGGAAAAGTAAACGAAAACTGTTCTCTCCAAATCATGGCGTCATCTTCCACAGACTCATTACGCAAGCTCTACTAATTAGAAGGTTATTGACGGCTTCTTTTTTTATTATATTATTTTTGCTCAATACTGATGCTAACTGAAGCACTTTGCTTGCACAGGGCTTCGTGTGTACGTTGACAAGCGCATCACCTTCGGCTCTCTAAAGAAGGAGCTGGAACCATTTGTGGGCATCGACTCGAGCCACTTCAAGGTGAGAAGGCAAGAAAAAGTCTGGGATCATCTTTGTGCAGTGAAAAGCAACTTGTTCTGAGCCACGACTCCATTCTCGCACGCAGGTGTTCAGGGTGTACTCCAACAACCAGGAGTTTGAATGCACCAAGCTCTCCGACAACCTCGTATCATACACGGAGGACACGAGGGTGAGAACTTACCTCGGCTGTGTTGGCTAAGAAATTCCGGATGCGCAGTACTAGTGCATTGTGACCCTTTTGTAGTGACCCTTTTGTAGTGATCTCACCAACATGTTGATTAATGAACGACTCAGTGGCATCACAGTGTTTGAAAAGTAGTTGCTGTAAAAATGGCACTAGCAATAAGCTGACTCACTCGCCACAGTGCAGGCATTTAGCTGTACCCAAACCACCGAAATCTTGCCTTGTGCGTACCTCGAGCACAGTGCGTGCACTGGCCAGTGGCGATGTGGTGCAGTTTTGATTATGGCGCTTCGTTTTAATGGTTTGCATATCATGTGACGTGGACTAAAGTGAGAAAAAAAACAATTGAAGGTGTTCTAAAAGCAGCCCAGACAGCATGCTGACTCGCTGCACTTGACAGGCTTTGTCCGTACTGCATTGAAGGCTGCTTGTTCTGCATATCAAACATTACACTCTTTGGTGCGGTGCAGTTTTATTTACTGCATCGCACCATTTATGTAGTCCGCAATTTCAGTAGTCCGCAAACCATGAGACAAACAGAAAAGGCAACAAGGGGGGTGTAACAGCAGCCAGCCTAGGCGATATGCTGGCTCACTGTGCCACTGCACAAGTGCACCATCAGCAGCAAAAAAAAAAAAAAAAACTCGTATGAAGCACTCGGTGCCTGCAGCATAATCATTTGGTTTCTGTGGAAAGTGCCAGGCATCTGTAGATTGTTCAAAGCATGAGACTGCTGCCGTGGTGTACATGTGAACCTGTGCTGGTTGTTAGGACTGTTAGTGCTTTCTCTGCCTCAGTTGTCGGCAGACAGTGTGGTCATGTAATTTCCACTAAAACTTGCCAGAGCTAAGCCACTGTAGTGTTTTTCATTGCTTTTTTTTTTCTTCCATCAATGGAATCATTGCATTATTCGAGCACTGTGCTCTGTCGTGTCGCATCGCCACCAGATGTGCTTTTAAGGAGCATTCGGTAGTGGCAGGCTTTCTAGTGGGCTGTTGAGTGGTCTCGCACAACAGAGACCCGAACAAAGCCCGCCGCCGTGGCTCAGTGGTTATGGTGCTCGACTGCCGACCCAAAAGACGCAGGTTCGATCCCGGCTGTGGCAGTCGAATTTCGATGGAGGCGAAATTCTAGATGCCCGTGTACTGTGCGATGTCAAAGCACATAAAGAACCTCAGGTGGTCGAAATTTCCGGAGCCCTTCACTACGGCATCCCTCATAGCCTGAGTCACTTTGGGACGTTAAACCCAATAAACCAGAGACCTGCACTAAAGATGCCTGTAAGACAGGTAACTGGAAGGGCCTCGAATAGTTGCTGGTGCTAGCTTATTTTGTTGTCTGTTGTGTGTGCCCCGCGTGTGGAACTGGCTATCAACACTGTCATTGAGTCGGCTTTTGTCGTGACTAATTGTTAGTTGACAATAGTCGCCTTATTCTTTCCATGACCCATATAATAAGTTGCATAAACAATTTTGAAAGAATGTTACCGCCTTGTGTTTTTTTTTGTTGTTCAGTTTATTCTTACTCATCGCCTGTTTTTGAACAGCATAGTTTCAGTGACGGCTGTGGTTGCGTGCAGCATCTGTGTGCCAGGGTGATGTTGTCCTCATAGCCTGCTTGTCTTATCGCGTGCAGCTCCTGATCAAGCTGGGAAGGGCGCTCAAGTCTGGCGAGCACCGCATGGAAGTATTCCTGCTGTCACCAAACTCTCCCGAGGTGAGTTCGAGTGCATGTCTGGTTGAACGCAGTCTTTCTCACTTTTTTCAAAGGTGCCTTGCGGTGTTAGTTCTTCTGACCTGACCCTTTATGCATGCCATGGTTGCATGAGTGATAGACTTAAAACACTTGTTAATACAGTGTCAGTGTCGGCATCATGAAATATGGTTTCTGAATCCCTCATGTTCACCTGTGGGAAAACCATCGGCTCGTTAAAACATTTACAGCACATTATAAACATTGATCACGAGGCTTCTAAGATAACCACTGAGCATTACAAATGGGAAATTGTGAGCAGTCTGGTTTTTGGGGCCAAAAATGAAATTGCCGTCACTGAACCTGAACATGTCCGGGGAGCCCAAATTTGGACACATCTGAATTTTTTGCTTTTCCTGACGCTTCTCCCGTGCTGTGGTTTATTTCCTCTTTTTCCCTATTATCAACAGCCGAGCAAGTTCCTGCTGGACTGGATCTTCATGCAAGGCACCACGGTGCTTCAGATTAAGAAGGATATCCTGCACGAGATCCGCGAGCGCTGTGGTCAGGACATTCCTCTCAACAGGTGAGAGCAAGAAGTTGATACCACGGTGTCTGCACGTGACCTTTGTTTTGGCACCTTTGTAGGCCAAAAAATGCATTAGCCGTGGCACTGTTAGGCCGTGCTTGCCCTTGCATCATTACATATTGCCTCCCATTATTGAGTGCTTAGGTTGCCCATTACCATGTTCAAGTAACTGGCTCCCTCCCTCCCCCTTCAAGTTCCAGTTCCGAGCCGTGCCGCACTGCATAATGCACCGGTCTCGACACCAGGAGTGCATTGTCAGGTGGTGCCCGCATGCAGTGCAGCATGGTTTGGAACTTGGAAGAAGGGGGGGGGGGGGGGGGGGGGGGGGGGGGGGGGGTTAGTAACGTTTGTCCCTAGTAGCATATGCAGGCCAGAAAGTAGCCTTGCCAAGTATAGCTTAACTTTTTGTTCCATTTTTGTTTTGCTAGTACTGTCATCCTATCTGTGGTCGCGCGAGTGTGGACACCATGACGGTTGACTGCCATGCTCTCCGCCCGCAGGTGTCGACTCAGGAAAAAGTCCTCTGGCAATCCAGGCTCTATCTACCTCGACTGGGACCGCTTTGATACCGATGCCTCCATGTTCCTTTCTCACAAAGTATTCCTGGAGGTGCTGCCCGGTAAGAACTAGGTACTTGTAAAGTAACAGTAGCAGTAGGACAGGATTTAAGAGGCAGGAAGATTTGTGCGCCAATTCAGGATGGCTGTATCCTCACCGCTTCGGCATAGTACATTCGCAGGACTGGAGGAAGGCAAATTGAGAAAAATGTAAAGCTAGGACACATGCAAGCATGGTGGTAGACATTACTGTATGGTTAGTTTCAGAACAGAGTCGCACTTCATTGGTTCAGGTTCTCAGGGAGCCAAAAGATTGCACTCCAAGAGCCCATGGGTTCCGGGGACCCAGTTTGAGAACCCCTGCCATACCAGTATGGAACATACCCAAGTTTCATGGCTTCCTGTTTTTTTTTTTTTGCTGCAAGCATCTGTGGTTGTGTTGTCAGGTTCTGCGGTACACCTTTGCTTTGCCTAGACATTATCGTAGTAGCCACAGCGCATCTGTGCTTTGGTAATGGTGTATGCGAGGATCTTGACTCTCACTCTTGTTCTGTTAAAGCCCAGCTGTAACATGTACAGAGTCGTCCATACTTTAGGTAAACATGTGAGCGTGTTTTTATGCGCGAGTGCATGCAACGCAGTTGCGTATTGAATCAAAGTAGCATAGGTGAAGAGGGACCTGGAGGTGGTGCTTCAGGTCATCGGCCACTTCGCTTAAATGCGCGGCCACTTTGGATGCACTGTTGGTTCAGAGTGCACGACGACGTGCTAGCGTGTTCACCCTACGTTTGGACGACGACCCTGTACATGAGCTACGATACGTGTAACATAAACTAAAACAGTACTATTCACATCGCTTCAGTGTAGTTTACTCTTGATACTATACTGTTTTTTTTTTAATAAACATGCACGTTAGTTGAGTAGCTTTAGTATATTTCAATTCAGTATGCAACAGATGCGCATGAAAATTTGCAAGAGGCAGATTTGTTGGCTTGCTTGCACTGGCTCATGATATTTCTCTGGTGTACGTGTTTAATATTCTTCTTACGCAACAGTGCCTAGCTGGCACAGACACTCTGGTGGCGATTGCTTGATCCCCAGGCTGGCAACTTGAGTCAGGCCAGCGGAGATATTCTCCCACCCTGGTTGTGCAGGGCCGGAGAAGGTCCTCGCATCGAGCAGCCTGGCGCTGTTCGTACGCCGCTGGCGGCCCTCGACCTTCACCTTTGACCCGTTGGATGAGGTTGTACTCACCGAGCGCACCTTTGGAGCCCTCAAGGAAGCGGTGAGTGGAACACTGTGCCAAACCACTTGGTGCATTCTTGGCGAAATGCAGTCGAATCCCACTACAATGAGATTCACGCGACTCGCTAAAAATTTCACTGAAATGGGCGCTTCGTTGTCGTGAAATCTGGCCAGAACATTAGTGGATTGGACCGTATAGTTCAGGAATAACCTTTATTTTCCGAAATTCGGTCACCTTTGGTCTTTCACCATTTTGAAGTAAGCACCGTAGCGAGAGTTTCGTGGTACTCCAGAAACAGTGCAGACATATCTATAATATGCGCAGCTGCTACATTTGCTATCGGGACGCATATATTGTTCCGCACAGTTTATAAACTCGCCGCTGCTTTTGTCCCACGAGAATCTGTACTGAGACCGTACTGCCTGGAGGTATTTTGGCACTGACTAGGCGTGTGTGCACTTGCGTCGCTGCGCGTTGAATAGGGGTTACACTCACCTCTAAATTATGTTTTAGACAACGTCCAAGAAATACGGTTGCGCAGATTATTCATAGAAGTTTTGTGACATGTGGTGTACGAACATGCTGGCAGAGCGTCGTTTACACTGTCATTTACACTGTCATTTACACAGGGGTGCTTGTACTAGGATAGTGCCCAGGTTCACCAGAAGGGGAAAAAAATGGAAATGTCACCATGATGCCTACCTGAAAAGAAGAAATGTATCTGCTTGTTGAAAATATTTAGGAACAGTTTGATATAGCCAGCAATTCATAATAACCGTGTTTGTTATAAAGAGGTCTGTCTGACTGTAAATCGCTTGAAAATGCTCTGTAATGCTTTGGTTTTACAAGAAACTATTTTGGAAGATGTTTTGGATGATTTAGGACCAGTCTGAAAACATTCAAAGCTTTTGCGAATAGTTTCGTGCTGTTACAAAGCGTCAATCCGAGGTCGGTGCACCCAATTTCCACCGGGCTTTGAGTCTTCTTTTTTAGTCAGATGGAAATAAATCTTGCCCACATGGTGTCAAGACGCTACAGAAACTACTGATGACATCAGCGTGATGCGTAAACCGGCTCCATAAGCGAAAAAACATAAGTAGAATACGAAGCCTACGGGCAGACAGGTGCCCAAGTTTCACGCACAGTTTGCACAGTTTCTTCGTCCGAATCAAATTTTGACGATGCAATATCATTGTCAGAGTAACTGCTGCTTCAGGCAGTGGTAAAATCTGCGGCAGATGCAGCAGAATCGGGCGAAGTGGTATTTTCCCCGAGTGCACACAGTCTCTGCGGCAGACACTGTCCCGCGAGTGCACTACCTCAGAACTGCAACTTCAAGTGCGTTTCAAAAATTGCTGCCTTATGGGAAAAATGCAATCTGCATAAGAGACTAAGGTAGAGTGCCTAATCAACAAACTAGATAGTGTAACAAATCCCTGGCTGCCCCGGTAGAATTGAAATCACGCTTCCTACCCATCGATCACCGGTGATCGATGCATTGTGGTAACGAGAGAGTTAACCCTCTCTTTGGTACATGGTGACCTCAGTTGTTTGTGCAGCATGAAACCGAATGTAACCGTAACCTTCATTTGTACATGTGTAATACATTGCACATAGCTTGCTGCGCATTGTGAAATGTTAATAGCACATTGTATGCACACATGTACTTCGGATTTCACCAAACAGATTTTTGTCATTCACATTCTGTAAAATAGAAAAATTTTTCTTGCCCCTTTCCTGTCGGTTTTGATTAGTTTATTTGTATGAAACTTGCAGTTGTCCGAACTGAGTGGCTTGCAGCCAGACGTCATTGAAGTCTCCAAGGTGAGCATTGGAATTGCAATAGTCTCTCTCTCTCTCTCTCTCTCTCTCTCTCTCTCTCTCTCTCTCTCTCTCTCTCGTTTGTAGCGAAAGCTACACTGGTCAGAAACTTGCGATTTCGCTGTGGCGGTGCTCCGAGGAGGCACAGAGACAGACCTTGAGCCGTTGCCTAGCTGGGCGGACACCGCGCGCTCGCCGCGTCATCTAGCATGACGTCACACTGCGCGCCTCGCTGCCCTTACGCGCTTAACCGCTAGCCAACGTATTCGGTGGTAGCGCCTATGGGAGCCGCTGAAACCCCCGCATACTCACTGAATAAGAAAAAAAACCTGTGTCAAGGCTGGCAACAGAACCAGGGCCTTTGGCGAAGAAGCTACCACTCCGCCACAACGGCTCAAGGTTTAATCACGATTAAAGGCACTTCTAGTGAATGCACGGGTTTCATATATTAACTGTTCCGATCCAGAAGTCGCCGCGCTTTCGCTACATATATCCTGTCCTAACAGAGCTAGGCCATCAGCAAGTTTTTATGCTTATTTGTCCAGCATTATGCATTGAAATCAGATTTGTTTCTATCTAGCCATATTTAGTATGGTTTCTTGGGAAAACGTATTAAGTGTATAATATATTGTGATTGTGATGTTTGCAACAATTTTTGCTTACCGATGGTGCCACATCTGCAAAGTGGGAGAAAACACCTGGAATCTCATTTAAATGTCCGTTATAAGTGAGGCTATTGACCAGATTCAAAGAAAACCTGTCCTTTGTTGGGTGTCTGTTACAAAAGAGGCCTACTTGATGAGTTAAAGTAGCCGTACAGGTGTGTGAAAAATGTCTTTTTTTTTTCCTGATTATCCATTATAGCATACTCCTTATAACGGGGTTCAATTGTACCCCTTTAATTCAGGAAAGGAACTGCTTTCAGCTCGTCGGCAAAGCAGGCTTAGTGTATAAACTTTCGATACAGTCATCACCAGAAGCCCAGCTATGCCACTGCAGGACAAAGTCCTCTCCCATGTCCCTCAAATTAGTTCCGGTCCTGTGCCACCCGCGGCCATCCCATCCTTTTTATTACCATAGAGCCACTTGCCTCTCTGCGACCCCCTGCTAGGCACAGTACTCTTCATAAATGCATCTGTTCTATGGTATATGGTGTGGGGCAGTACATTGTGTTGCAGTACAGTGTGGTACGGTACGGTACGGCATGTTAGGATATGGTACAGCAAGTTCCTGTATATGAGGTCAGATATCCAGAGGCAGCTGATGAGCTATGAGTGGTGGCTTAGTGAAGGGTTTCGGAATAATTTCAACCACCTGGGGTTCTTTGATATCTATATACGTAGCTCAGCACACAGGTCTTCATGCAGTTCGCCCCAAAGGGGAAGTATGGCTGTGACCGGGATTCAGTCTTGCAAACCTTGTGCTCTCTAGCTAGACACCATCGCCATTGAGTCCCTGCATGTGACTTGGAAAAGAAATGCAAGGTAAACAAGTGTCTGGCGCTTCCATGAAGAACATGCTGACTGCCTTGTGTGCAACCTGTTCTGGACCACCCAGTGCCCTGGCCAGTTCCCGTGCCCGGTGTCGTCGTTGACGGTGCACTCCGAGATGGAGTGGCACTCGAATGCACCCTCCCTCACCTCCTGGCCGCTGTACATAAGCGATGATGGCCTGGTGGTGCTCTACCGGTGAGATTGCGATGCCACCAGACTTGGTTGGGTTGAGGTTCAACCGTACTTGCTTGCGCGCAGTGACCGAACGGAGCCCCTGAAGGAACTGACCGAGGAAGAGAAGCAGGAGATTTCGAGTCGAGAAAACTTCAGGCTAGTTTTTTTCTTTCTTTCTTCTCCTGACCTTTTTTTGCTTCACTGCAGTGCTGTGGCGTTTTTCTTGTGTGGTGAAAGGCGGTAGGTGTGTGACCTCCCCTTAGAGTGGCAAAAAAATTGCCGATAGAAAGAATGGATGCATGAAGCGTAAATCATAGGACCCCTTGGATGCGAATTAGTACTGCAAGAAATTGCGCAATATTTTTCTGATTTAAGATTTTTGTTGCATCCTTGTGCATGAGTATATTAGATGGCGCACCTGGTCTTAGGTGGCAAATGGGACAAAGCTGAGCATAAAGTAAACTACAAAACTTGACGATGAACGTAGAGTGCTTAGCTGTTCGAGGCGATTGGTTTGTCAAGGATGCATAACTGGTCCTGCTTGTGTCTGATCACGTAGAATTTTTGAATTTTTTTTACAGATGAGATAGTATTAACTCTTTCTTTATAAAAAATGGCATAAAAAACTAGGCTTATAAGCTGATACAACAATAAAAAAAATCAGTTTTTCTGGCTATTTTGTGTAGTTTCAAACCTGCCTCCCTTCTTAAGGACTCTGATATGCTTCCTAGCTTTGGCAGCGATGCACGCCAAGGGTGAAACAGAGTGCAGCTTCTGTATTTTACCACCCTGTTTAATCGGTCGTGGTTGCACCATTATATAAACAGCATTCCTCACTGCAGCAGGTCCCCCAAGGGTGTCAAGGCCGTCCCATCCCCAAGGAAAGAACGTGCCCTCAAGATCTACACAGGGAGCCCGCCCAACGACACCAGTGCGCTGTCGTCAGACACCAAGCCCAGCCTTCACTCTGTGCCTATCGACCTGGACTGAGCGAGTCAGCAGAGTGAGTGTGCTTTAAGAAATAGTGAACGGTTGTTGTTGTTGCACAGAAGTTGCTTTTAGTCTTCAGATGTTTGCAGCTCTATGGGAGAGCCATCATATTGCCCGTTTCTAACTGGCTTTGGTCATGCGTGCAGTAAGGTGTTTATCTTTGACAGCGGCATTCAGTTGACTTACCACCTGCGGCAATGGCGACTTAAAATTGAAACCAAAGCATCGCTCTATAAATAAAGGCGAAACAGACGAGATATCAGGTATGCTAGAGTGTGGTTGCATTTTTGCTGCGCGGCTCCATCGCATCGCTCTTGGTGCTGGCCTTGAGCAGCTGCTATGTCAACACGCAGAACCCGCATCCCCACCCCGCGCGAGGCCGCAGATTGTGTCTGGTGATAAGCGGTGGTGGCCCGATAACGCATTCGTGTTCTATTTTTAATAGGCATCGTCAAAGTTATTTTTTTTTTTTACTTTCAACCGTGCACTCAGTGCTCAAGGGAGCGTCTAGTTGATCGAAGGGCCGCTGTTCCAATCACGGTGGCACCCCCACCCGGAACCACAGCGGCGCCGGGCAGTGTCAATTGTCGATGGAAGAGCCGATGCCATTCACGCGTAGTTTCTCTTAATTTCTGACGCATTTGACTACTGCCGGCCACGTTTCACTAGTTTTTAATGTAGTGCTTCATTTATGCTGCGGGTCCGATAAGCAACCAGCGCTCGTTCACGGCTACATTCAAGGTGGCTGTCATTCTTCAGGCCGAAGAAACAAACAGCGGGCCGGACTGCAAGTTCGACGTTCGCAACGAGTGATACAGGTGTGGTAGCTGCAGCGAGGCAAAATTTTCAGCTGTTCTACGCGATGCCGTGATGCGGCTGTTTGCGAATTGTGGGATTTCGCTGCACGACGATGTTAGAATGAGTTGCTGTGGGACCGCAGCAGCGATCACGACGGCAGCGCTAGTGAGGACGATGGTGCAAGTGTGGACGAGTAGTCCAATGACTAATACATTTTCGTTTTGGAATGTGTCCGCGGGTGCTCCCGCGCGCGGCAGCCGATAGCGACTGTGGAGGCTGCAGGATAGTGCTATCGCGCTCTTTTACTAAAGGCCAAGCGCAAACGACCTCCAAGTTCTTTTTTTTTTTTTTTCCAGAAATGTGATGTGAGGGCGGTCGACTTAAATTCGAGTCGGCTTACAATCGTGTAAATGCGGTACATTGCAAACATAATGGGTTCGGCAAGCTGGTAGCAGAGAACGTTAATTTTTAAGGCGTAAGCCTTTCTTGGCTCATGAGGGGTGTGAACGCAAGTTTGTCCACATGAACTATCGTTCATAAGTTGTATGGTAAAAATAAAATTTAGAAGTTGATTAAGCAACACTTAAGCAACATATAATAATGAAATAACAAAAATGCAACAAATAGAAAGTAAAAATGAAAGAAATAAATAAAAACAATGAAAATGAATTAAAAAATGAAAAATGTAGGGAGAAAGAGAGGAAGGGCTTTCACATTTCCGCTCTTAAGCAGACTTAAGTGCAATCCTGTAATTTTTTTTAATTATCAGGATCGTAATTGAGAACATTCAGATATACTGAGATTCAACCACTTTTGTTTCTATTCTAGGCCATCCAGGATCATGACATTGCTGCTGCCTAGTGGTATTTTTTTCAAAGGACACCAGTGAAAGAACCCCAGTGACTGTGAGGCAACAACATGCGAGGGTGAGCTCGAGAAGCTTTCAGCGCTGGCGTCATGGTGACGGTGACATCAGGCCACTCTAAGGTCTCCTGTGTGAACTTGACGAGCTCTCCCCTCAAGCGCAAAGAAGCCTGCTGCGGATCCCGGTGCAAACTGTCGTCACAGTCTCTCTTTGTGTCAAAGAAACCTTGAGCTGCGCACATGAAACGCGTCCATGTCTTTTATGTGCCCATATGTCTTTGCCTTGCTATGCCTTGCTTTCTGGCATGTTGTTTTGTTCTTTTGCGTTTTGTGTTATTCAACGGTTAGTTCCCCCACTATCAACACACACATTTTTTTTTCCTCTTTTTAAAACTTTGAGCGCCTTTTCGCTCTGGCATCCCGAGTGAGGCTGCATGGATAGTGTTATTCAGCAGAAAACACTGTCCTTCTCAAGAATCGCAAGGAGTTTTACGAGATCTCAACAGCAGGTATTCACCAGTGTGCTGCATGCAGTCATAATTTGTCGATGTGCGCAGTAATTAAATTGCCTTGACAATACAGCCGTCATCAAATTTTCGGGCCAAAGAAATTGCTTTTAAGTTGAGGTGGGCCACTGGAATGCACCCCTGCAACCAGAAAAGTCCAGAGGGCCGAGAACAAGCCTTTTTAACACAGTCATAAGATTTCAAGCTTCAGGTTTACTGTAACTGCCGAACTGACTCTAAAGCAAACCCTGCGGTCTGAAGACACTTGAAAGTGACTGTACATTTACAGGGATGTTTCTACTGCTAAATTCTGATAAAGTTATCGAGAACAATAGTTAGTTTTTTTTCAATACAATTTCAAGCATTGTAAGGGTCTATGGTGTCAAGTGGCAGCATGGCTTGCAGGTAATGGAGGTGACCAATCACTGCTATGTCCAGAATTTTGGGATTTCGTTAGGGTTACGTTGCTTTCAACCTGAAAAGGGAGGATAAAACATCCTGACACCATCTCCTGACGGTTTTAGTATTTTTACACAGGTAACTATTTAAGGCCTGTGGGTGATATAAATGCTTTTATTGAACCAAGCCCTTCCTAGGGGAAGTTGCTTTATTAATCGTTCTGTTCAGTTTCTAGTGAATACGCAAGTTTTACTGATTGTTGTTCATTGCTACTTAGTGGAAAAGAGTCCACTGTTATGTATGGTTGCATTATGTTGTGTTCAGTTGGAGAATGTTTAAGCTGGCCACAGAAGAAATTGTTCAGAGTTTCATAGTTGTCATTTGAGATCAACGCAGTGCTTTAATTGGGTTTTTTTTTAATTGCAGTGTTTGCAGGAAGCATTGTGCCCTGTTATCAGTGCCGTTGTGTCCTGCAGGTAATTAGCAGCAAGTTTAAACATCTCATCGGCATTTTCTAAACCAAGATCTAAGGCTACTGTTTGATTGTTTGGATGTCAAAAAAATGCCTTGCCACTGCAAAATAATGGCTTGGTTCAGTTCAGGCTAGTCTGATAAAATTTATCATTTGTAGGTTTTTTATCTCTTCAGAAGCATAGATAGGACCACAACTTTAGGACTTTAAAGTCTTTATTTCAATAGCTTTGCAAATTCCGTCGTTATTTTTTCTAGTATTGTATATGTACTAAATATACGTGAACTATAGTTTGGTCCAACCTAAATTAAATTACCTGGAAGCCAATTGCATCGTCACTTGTGAGATTTTTGTGGTGTATTACTGCATCATTTGCACATCAGTGTGTGCTTGGCAGGCCTGACTAGGCCAGAGAGTATTAAGTTCATTTCCGGTTGTCAGCCTTTGGTATGGTTAGTGCCACTGCCAAGACAGAATGAAAACTGTTGCAAGTTCACATGTCAGCCTGTGGATATACATTAAAGCCTGCCAAACCTTAAATCGGCACATGTAAATTGTTTTGTATCTGTGTGGTTTCTGTTGACTGTGTGTTCACAAAATTATTTACCAAAAGCTTCTTGCACAGTTATTCTTCGTGCCTAGTCTTCTTCCAGGCGGTCGAACATGGGACAAGCCTTAACATCGCTAGAGGGATTTTGTTGTAGTGTGATGAATGCAGAGGTTTTCACTCAGTGTTGCTTTCTTGGGGCATAGTCTGTCGACTCGATTACCACAAAATGGCTGCTTGTCGAGAAATGGCCTCGATTGTGCCGATTTGCCGGTCGTTTTCCGGTCTTTTGTCACCATATCACACAAGTCTTGCGTCTCATCTTCAGCCTCCGCCTCATTCGCATTCAGGTAATTAATGCGAGGAAGCTGGCATGTGCCTTTTCTCTGCTAGCACCCGAAAGCTAGATTACTGATGCAGACTGTCCACTTTGCCATAGGGTTGTCAAACACTTTAGAGGATAATTACCATTTGTTACAGGTGTAATTACTAAGGGAGTACGGGGAATGGTTCTTTTGAGGGAGTAATTGCTCGTCAGCCAGCCACTGGGGGATGATTTTTTTACTGCTGCTAGCAATGTGTTATTCAACACCCTTAAAAGACCAGGATGGTTAAGATTTTTTTTATTTTTTTTCACAGATGCAGTTCAGACTTGCTGTTGTATTAGAAATAACGTGGGCCCATCAGCCATGTGGCTGTTGGTAGACATGGTGGTTCCGTTTTGCTCAGACCATTGTCCTAGGAGGCGGTTGAGTTGATGCCAAATGCAAGTCCATTGAGGCGTTGGAGGCAAGTGAGGTATTGGAATCTGTTTCAGTGCATGTGTGTGCTGTGTGCAGCCTTAGTGAACTCTGGCATGTTTGCAACCCTGGGCTGCTTCAGACTCATTATCTTAGTAGGGTGCGGAGAGAAGCAAGATTGCTGATAAAACCGCTCTATTATGGCCTAGACAAATAGTTACAACAAAGGGAAACAAAGTTCCACCTAAGCTGGTGATTACTTAACTAGACTAGCCTGGAGGGAAAGCTGTGCAAGAGAGATGAAATAGCTTAGGTGAGCTCTTTTTGTGGGGACGGCTAGCAGCCATTTTGGCGGTGACAGATCCATCTTCCTGCAAGTGCATTGTTTGAACTTTCCTACAGTCCTGTGGGTGTTTTGAGTATGTTGAATGCTCTGCATTTGCATGTTTGAGTTAAGACCGGTTTTCTGGTGTGGTTATGCCGAGCGACGTAGAATCTAGGCTTTGGAGCACTGCTTGGAGACTCCTACCAACCACGTGCCTTGCAACACAGGCTTTGTATTCGGAAGCTGCAAACTACGTCACTGCAGCCCATCTCCGGACGTGTGGGTCATTGCGGGCTTGAGAAATACTGCCAGACAGAGGTTCATCTGCGTCAGCAACGGTTTGGTGTGAGAGGAAGGCCGCGTCTGCTGTTCGATTTGTAAACAATGACTGGTGGCTGGCACGTAGCCTCTTAGCGGAATTTGCTGAATGTGTGTTTTGTTATGGGCGGTCATCTCTGCTTAAACTGAAGGTTTTGGATGTTTGTCACAACCTCTTGGGCATGCAAAGGCTTAAAAGCAGACAAATCCTGTGAGATTTTTTTTTTTCCTCATATCAATATGCCTACCATGGCTCTAGTCTAGAGTCGTTCACACAACCAGATCTTAATTAAGCGGCACTTTTTCACATGACCATGAATGGTAGGGTGCTACTGCTATGCCCCTTGCTCTCGAAGCCAGACCTACAGAACGCAGGACAACACTGGTCCGGTTCGTATTGCCTTGTGATAAACTTAGATGTTATGATGCAGTTCAGCGCAACACCAGATAGTGATAGCTCCGAAGAATGCCACTGGGTGCTGGAGTTCCAGACAGGGAGAGTCACGTTTATACGTGTATTAGAGGCAGAAAGGTGGTGTGAGAAGTCTTGAGAGGAGTATGGACAAGTGCGAAATGGAGCGAAGTTAATTTTCGCACGAGCTTTTGGCGAGGGGGCGCTGTTCTCGCCGGCGATGCCCGGTTGCTCTAGTTTGCTTCATGCTTTGTCACGATTCATGTTTTGTTTTCGAACTCAACACGCAGTGCAATGCGAAATTAGTTGCGAGCTCTTTTTTTATTATTGTTTGCGTGTTGCATACGTGGCGCGTTTTGTATAGTGGCCAGTTCGAGCAGTGATTGAGTTGACGATTTTATTTATTGATCTTGAAGGGGCACATTGCGCCGAAATAAAAGAATATACAAAAGTTGTTCGCGATGGTTTTTTGACGCCTTCTCTTGTTCAGAGCTTTTGGGATCTCCTAAAAGCATTAAGTAAGCGAGCTGGTGATTCAATCTTTGTGCTCATCAGTTCTGGATCACAAACGTGTGATCGATGCACAAGGTGTGTTTAAGCCCGGTAACTACAGGAACAGCACTAAATGTTTCTAAAACCTTGACTGAATCATTTCAAATGTCAGTCCATAACATCCCAGACAACACTACACCCTCAAGACATCCTGAGGATTATTTCTTGTGGACATTCGTGGACATTGTGTTATCCAGAGGACTTCCTCTACTGATCCTTGACAAGTCCAATTTGTCCTGTTGTCCAGACTCGGCATGTCCTCAGCACATCCTCAAATTTCCTCTGAGGGTCCCTTTTAGTCTTGTTTTCAGGACGTCTGGTGACGATTTAGCACAGTGTGTGGGCTATTATTTACTTAATTATTGTAGGCTGCCCGTTGGCGTGCCAGTAGCACATCGCTTGCTATTGCTAGGCCTAACTTGCTTCGCATCGAAGCCGCAGCGGATGGTGCCTTGGAACCATCATAATCATCAGCCTGACTACGCCCACTGCAGGGCAATGGCCCCTCCCATGTCTCTCCAATTAACCCTGACCTCATAGCCACTGCCTATCATAAGATGTATAATCTCATTACCATTAAACTACAAATAGAATAATCTAATTGATATCAATGTGCAGTTCATTTCCCCAATGCCTCTGCCAAAGAAGCACGCAGGGCGAGGACCGTGAGGAACATACGCGGAGCCTCGTGGGTTCAGCTCGGTTTCAGACGGAAAGACTCTATCTACTTCTGCCGAGCCAGAAGGTCATCTGGCTCTTGGATTTGACCTCTAATGGGAGGTGCGCCGCATGTGCAAGTTTGCGTGGCAGGCGCCTCGATCTTCATTCACGCCCTACCTGCGCGCTTGGCAGTGATGTCTGCCACTGCGCGGGCTGCTGCTCGGCCGCTCCTCACCAGTCGTGGCATGTGATGTGTCACGTGATTCACTCTTGCGCTTGGCAGTCGTGTCCGCCGCTCTGGACGCTTGCACTTGTGGCACATGATGCATCACGTGATTTGCTCTCGCTTAAGTCTCGAAAAAACAAAGATGAACCAAAGCTAAACCGTGTCTAACCATGTTTAACAGAGCCTCCGCTCTATATCCTGGATCCAGGTGAGTTGGGTTTACCGCATGACAGCGATCTGGCATCAAAAATGAGTACAAAAGAACGAAGGCCACACTCAAGTCTACTTTGTCACGTGGTTCCACACCGTTAGCACTGCCGACCCCCCTCTGCGCGCTTGCAAGGGCGCGGCGCTCCGTTCGATTTATCGAGTGTTTGGCGGAACGTGCGTTCGATAAACGCGAGCAAGAGGACTATGCTTTTGCATGATATTCTCAAGGGGATGTTCTTACTGTTCAAGGTAAACAGTAATTCGATTTATCCGGGTTTGATATATCCGAGATGTCTTTGTCTTCTCAATGGAGGAGGCGCTGCTTCAAGTAGTTGCACAAATTTTGTAGCAATACTTCACCCCCACTTCGCTCCACTAGAAACCTTCCCTTGGGCAATTTTAATCTCGTGCCCATCCGCAACGCATACGCTGAACGTTTAATGCAGTCTGCTGGGGTAAAATCTGGAATGCGCCACCCCTTTTTCTGAAATGCACAATTTTGCTGGTGCACTTAAAAAACACAACAGAACTGACTTGCCGTGAAATTTTATTTTCCTCCTGTAGTTTCTTTCATGCATTTTCTCTATACCGCGAATTCCATCTTTGTGTCTTGACAATCGAGTGCTTTATACCAGTGTACACTGTTTTGATTTCAATGTTGATTGAATTTTAATACTATCTGTATAAGTTCACCGTTTCCAGGATGCCGCCACCTTGTCTGCAGAGCAGACCAGAAACTAACGGGCTTCTCCCGCCTCTTAATAGGAAGGTTAAACGGGCCTTTTTCTTAACCTTCGGGGCAGATGGTTTTTGGACGTGGGCCCTGCATGGTTCGCACGTCAACTCTGTCTAGTTCCAGGGGAAGGCTGTGTGGCAGGCGCTTCCCACGGCCCATTGTCAAATATGACTGTGGTCTTCAACGACTCTGTGGGAAGGTTTATAAATGACAACCACGGGGGAAGTCTCCCTGCGCGTGGCGGGCTCCCAAGTTGAAAGGTGCCGTGCTGGGCAGCCTCTTCCCATACATCTTTTATGACTAGTGGTGACTTCCAATCGCAGAGTTGGAGCACTTCGAGAGCAACGTTTTCTGCTCTTTTCGGGGCAACTTAATTCCAAACGCAGATCTGAGCCACGGATTGCGTATTCCGATCATAGACGGAGCGGTTGCCGAGCCGAGATTGCTCCGTGGAGCAGTCGGGACTGCTCCGCCTAAATCGGCGGAGTCGACCGGAAGTTTGCGTGACGTTCTTTTTCAGCAGCGCCCTCCATTTCCGGCGGCTTGTCGCGTGTGCCGCGCTCCGTAGCAGACGATCAGCTTCGCCCGCCGCTATAGACTCAAAGTGATTCGCGCGAAAAGCGCGGGCAAGCGCAAGGAATGGCGGGTACTTCCTCCAGCAGTTCGCGAGCGCCACCTACATCCTCTGGCCAGAGCAAGTGTACTCCAATCGCAATTTCAGGTCACGCGCTCTCCGCCGGATTCAGGCGGTGTCACAGAGCGTGCAGACCGCTCCGGGCCTGCGATTGGAATTCACCATAGGATGAAGGCAGCCGCATGACGATATCCGATTTTTTTCTCTCGCTGCATGGCGGCGATGGAATAACAGCTGAGTAACGATGTACTGAAGATTTAGACGTTGCTGTGACAGCATACGATGCTTTACGACTGTATAGCGGATGACTTCGAGCTCTGCTGTCCGACCGGTACAATGAACACCGGCGCTCGCCTGCCGACTGTAGCGCCCCGGCGCGGAGAGTGCCGCAACTTCAAACACATCGCTATGGCCACCGTGGCCGCAACGATGACCACCGCGACGCATGTACAGATGGCTAGGATGACCTTGTACTGGTCCGTTCCTGAAAAAAATATATGGGTAAATCAATTTAATGGATGCGAAAAAACTGCGATAGCATTCTTTCACTCGTCATTATGTTTCAGTTCTGTTCTGAATGCATTGTCTTTCACTCCCCAGTCTATTTCTATTCCGTTTCCGACTACGCAAAACATGCCACATTGTTATATCGCGACGAGTCCTCGTACAACTACAGGCAAAGCAGCGCAGCGGTTAAGCAATGCGAAACTGCACTGGCAGGTGGCTGTTTCAAAGGCATGCCACCTATGAGGCTTGTGAGACTGCTCTTCCCAAGCAGTGCGAGAAGGAATAGCTCTTGCGAGTTTCACTTTTGCATTGATTGTTCTTTGGAAGGCCGTACATTTTGTACATAGGTTTGCTGTTGTCTGGACAATTTTCTTATCAGTTATTCTCACTTTTGCTTAGCCATTCTTCGTCGTGCGTGTCCCTCCTCTTATTCTCAAGTGCAGAGGGTTGGGGAAGAGGAAGACAGTTGACAGCTGGCAGGCGGGGAGAGGCTGTGCCCCCCAATTCTTGGACAATACCCCTTTGTGGGCATGTGCCATTGTGTGAGGGTAACAACAAATCCCGCTAAACACCACCTAGCAGGTGCAGGTTTCACACACACGCGGCCGGCCAATTTTAACTTTCATGGCCCTCCTGATGCTATGACAATAAATATTATGGAGGGCACTTCAGACTAACGTGCTGTGAAGGCGAAAGCATTGACATTTTTTAGTCAACCCACAAATCCACTGTAATCGGCCTGTGTTGACCGTAATCCCCCTAATCCCACGTTATCTACTCTTAATCTACAGAAATCTACCAGAATCCACTCTTTACCGCAATCCACCCTAATGCAACTTAATTCAACGTCGTCGACTCTTCATCTACCTCAATCCGGCTGCTGAGCCGGAGTACCCAGGTTCCAACCCGGCCGCGTTTCGATGGAGGCGAAACTCAAAAGGCGCCCCTGTGCTGTTCGATATCATTGCAGAGTAAATACCTGCAGGTGGTCGAAATTACTCCGGACCCTTCCTCTACGGCACCTCTCTCTGTCTTACACTTCCACCTTCATCCGTTCCCTCAGAGCGCGGTTGACGTGTCCACCGAGAAGTGAGACAGTCGCAGCGCCTTTCATTTCCTGATAACTAGTCTTTTAAATCTTTTTTAGGCGAGCACCGCCCGGGAACCACGACTAAGAGGGTGACCATGGCGGCGATTTGAAGGGCGAATACGAAGCAAACTTTCCGAAACTTCCCGTCCGAATGTATATGCAGCTTAGCGCATGCAAAAGGAACCAGCACGCCACAAGTGGAAGTGCGCCTTGCGGGCGCCTTAGAAGACGCTGCAATAGCGGCGAAGATTGGGTTGCCTAGCGGCAGCGAGCAACACTGTGCTGCAGCTATTCGCTGTCCTCATCGCCCGCAAGCCGCCATGCTCTTCAGCATGGAAGTCACTCAAATGTCCGTTTCTGTGCATCCCTGCTTGAAGTTAAACAACGAGGACACGAGGCAGAGGGAGACCTTGAATAGAGGTTCAATTTGATTAGTGACGCGTGGTTGTGTTGTAATTGGAAGACCGAATTTGGGTCTGAGCTAAAGATTGCGTTGGAAGCAGCTGTGTACCGTACTCAGAGTCAGCTGAATCATACCACCGAGCGCTAGAGTACCCCCTTACAAAAATGGTCTATAGACTTGTTATAGAGTCTATTGCCTTCCTGTAGATATTTGTGTCTGCTCATAGTCTATGGACTGTCTATAGACAAAAGTCTTAAAAGAGTATGGCCATAAATCTGTAGAATGTCTATAGAATTTGTTTTGCCTATAGACTGTTCTGTAGAGTCTATGAACAGTCAATAGACAGTCTAATGAAATTTTTGTAAGGGTCGCTTCTTTCATACTGTTGTCACAACTGCTACCAGGTGTGGCAGACTCTTCACCATTTCTCTGTTGACTGTATAGCGCACTGATCATTTTGTCTTCACCTCTGCGTCGTCCAAAAGGGCCATTGTATTGGCCAAGACCACTGGAGTTTTTCTGTTACAGGCTTGCATGTCAATCGGTTCATCCTATTTAGCAGCCATCATGCCTGGACTGATTCACCCTACCCATTCCAGCACCCTTCCCACTTCACGCCCCTCCCTCTCACTGGGCCTTCCTCCTCGGAGCGAAGACCCTATTTAAACACCGCCAATGATGAACGCTTTGCCACGACAGACAAGTCCTCTTGTCGAAACGTTGGCAAGCACCCTGAGGCTTTCTCTCCTTTGTTCACATTGTGATTATCAAGAACCATCCGCCCACTTACTCTCTACCATGGCCAATATACCACGTGAGTTCCTGTTCGTCATAACCGGAATCACAAAAGCTCCAAAGTAGAGTCCACACGACACTATCATCGCCAGCCTTACTACGTCCAGCGCAGGACAGAGGCCTCTAGCTCTCCCACATCCCTACGATTAGCCCTGTCTTGTGCCAGGTGCGACCACCTCGTCACAGCTAACTTCCTAATCTCATCCCCTCACCTGACACTTTGCGGCATCTTGCTAAGCTTGCTTTCTCTTGGAATCCAGCCTGTTTCCTCTAACGGCCATCGGTTATCGTACCTTCGCATTACATTCCCTGACCGTGCCTGCTTCTTTTTCTTCAGTATGCCATTGCCTCACGTTTATTCCGTGCCCCATTCTGCTCTGTTCCTGTCCCTTACCATTTCATCTATCATCTGCTTTCCATAGCCCAGCTTAATTTCAATCCTTTTCGTTAGCCTCAAAGTTTCAGCGCCATAGATGAGTACTGGTAAGGTTGCCGTATACTTTCTTCTTGAGGGATGCTGGTAAGCTGCTGTTCATAACCTGGGAATGCCTGCCAAATGATTACCTCATTCTTCCAGATGACAATAGATGCATAAATAAGTGATATAGCTTTGGTAAGCATGTTATATCACTGCACCTCCACAGCAAGAAATGGCTATTGGAGTCTTCGAGTCGACAACAGACACTGCTTAAAAACGAGAGCCTCACCTCGACATCCCTTCTCGTCTGACGCGTCGCCGCAGTTATTCCTGTCGTCGCAGCGCCATCTGTTGTCGATGCAGCGTCCGTTGTCGCACAGGAAGAGGTTGTCCTGTCCTGGACTGTCGCTCGTGCAGTTTACGCCATTTGCTGTTTGGATTTAGAAGAGAGAGTATTGGACCACAATTATTTTTTGGCACTCGCAACAATCGACGCCTATTATGTATTACCGTCAGACAGCACTACCAGCAACTTCAGCACTCGCTACAGACATTTCCCGTGCACCGCCCTTCGAAGCCTAATTGCAGCAAAAACACCTTCTGGGCAATCCGGCTGAATATCCTCGCTACTCCAGTGCATACCTCTGATCCCATCTGTCCCAACTGTACCACTCCCTATTCAAATGATAGCCGCCGCGGTGGCTGAGTGGTTACGGCGCTCGGCTGCTAGCCCGAAAGACGCGGGTTCGATCCCGGCTGCGGCGGTCGAATTTCGATGGAGGCGAAATTCTAGAGGCCCGTGTACTGTGCAATGTCAGTGCACGTTAAAGAACCCCAGGTGGTCGAAATTTCCGGTGACCTTCACTACGGCGTCCCTCATAGCCTGAGCCGCTTTGGGACGTTAAACCCCCATAAACCATAAACCAAACCCTTATCAAATGTGGAACACGGCCTTTTCCCCTGTACGTCAGCTCTACAATCCCCTCATTAGACACCTTTAGACACCGTGTACAGTTTTACCGTTACCGGAGTACCGGGAGCCCACCCACCACCAGTTTGCACGTGCTGATTCCAGAGGATAAGTGCTATAGGCGTTCGCGCAGTTGCCAGGTACGTGGCGCCATCTGGCGCCCTCAAGGCGATTTACTCTCTGATGGCGCGTGGGCTCCCGGTACTCTTGTAACACGGTGCACAGAATGCTATAGTCGGGTGCAACTTAAGTCTGTAGTGAAGCTCCGCCCACATCTAGGACCAACGTACAGAATTTCTCCACGACAAAAAAGTAGTCCGTTGTTAAAACTTCTCTTGTCACCTAAACAAGAAGCTATCACGAGAAAAAAAGTTATAAGCTCAAGAATGTTTATACCTGGCTTGTTAAATAAAGTAAAACATTAAAAAGCTGATTTCGTTTACATTTGGGACTGGCTAGCGGAGTAATACTGTACACCGCGGGTCGTGGCCCAGTGTTAACAACTGCTGTTTTTTTAAGTTGTATCCTACTAAAGACCCACTCCTCCCCACTGTCAGGTGTGGTTGCCGTCGTTTGCATTCGCCGACGAGCTGATCATGGTACTTATGGCGGAGGATTATAGATCTGTAGTTCTAAGTTTCACTAAAGCAGAGGTGGGCAACCTCATACTGTCGACCTCAACCTCAAAATGACCTCAACCTCACGTCGTGAGGTGAGGTCGGTGACGGCTCGAAATTTTGTGAGGTCAGCAAATCAGACCTCAACGTCACGCGTGAGTTCGAGGTTGAGTGAGGTCGTCATTCAGTAAGGTCGAAATTTTGAGGTCGAGACTCTCTGCAGTTGCCACGTCTTGCTCCGACAAGTGCCGCTTCCGAAGCGGAGTTGCAGCGCATCACAGGAGTGTTCATGCAGTGATGACGCTTGGTGTTCGGTTTCCCCTGTTTGGACAACCGGATGCCACAGTTCCCTCTTAGCTTCCGGTGCTGCGCCGCAATGTCCGTTCAGTCCGAGGCTGCAGGAAGACGCACCCCTCTGGTCTTCCCGGAAGGAGTGTTACTGTCACAGCACGCCGCTTCCCTCCCTCTTGCCCCGCTGGCGTAGCACCCGTAGCTGCCTTCCGGTCGGCTCAAACTCCCGGGTGCGCGCAAAGCACGTAACTCACGTTTACCCGCGGTAGCTTTGTTTGATGCCGCAAACAAATAAGTTCCGTCCAGCAAGCACGCAATATATTCGTCGCAGCGCGGATGGCCCCAAGCAAGACAGCTTCGTGTTTATGCTCGTTGCCGGCGATGACGTCATGGCTGTTGCCTTGCAGTCGAATAAAGGGGATCCTGCTGAACATTACTACCTCACTTAACAGAAACGGGAGTAGTCGGCACAGGCGAGAGAATGCGATTCAGGTGGTTCCTGACAAGGACACTTTCTGATTTCATTAAGAAAGCATGAAGCCAGAAAAACCTGTATAACACCGTCGAAGCTTTTGATCGGTGACTTCCCCTTTCGAAACTAACTCTAATTCTGTACATTCCCGTTCTGTAATGCAAGCAGATGCAAATATAATTTCACTCCTTTATCCTTCCGAATAACCTCTCTTTGGTCTCCGGTTCCTTGTTCCTTCTCGGAAATTCACTTATTATGCCGAAACACCGCAGCACGAAGTGAACGTATCAGCATATAGCAGTGTTACAGCGACGAAAAAAATGCTAAACTCTAATGAATGTATGGTGATGTGGTAGCTAATTCCTTCCCCCCCCCCTTTTTTTTTAATGAAGATGTGTGAATGGAACTGATTATACATGCTCGCGCTGTGCTGCTTAGTCGCTGTTTCAAACCTTCTAATATGACGTTTAATGGGGCACACTGTTGTTCGCTTCTGTTTTTAGTGTGCGATTTTTGTTTGTATGTTTCTAATTATTCTCTTTTTTATTTTCTCCTATGGGATCAGTTCGGTTGGCGGCCTGTCTTGCAGACGACCAGGAACTACACGTTATCTTTAACTATTTTGCAGTGACCCGTCGTTCACCTAAAACGGCTTCGCAGTATGCTCGCGCGATGCTTGTGGGCAAAAAAACGTCGAGGATGCTGGCGTACCATTGATTAGTTCAGTTTTGAAGGAAAACAAGTGATTGACTTAAAGCAGCTTGTCTCAGACTGGTTGAAGTAATGGCACCCGGAATTCTGTTGAGGAGTATGAGTACTTTTTTTTTTTCCCCCGAGATGGGGTGGGGGCTTGGAAAAAGATTTCGCTGCGGGGAAATTTGAGCGGAGAGCCATGGTGCTCTTGACAGAGAGAGCGGTTCACGCTGCCCACTCTAGGCCAGTTGTTTTGACCCGTGTGATTTTAACAGTTGGCACAGTGTTCGAAGATGTAATCTAGCCCTTTCTTTCAAAATGCCGCGAGATCACCGAGTCATCGGAGAATTCCCAGGATTTCGAAATCATTACCATCGCCACCTGGAGGGAAGTGGCGGAAACGGAGGAGGGTCTTGACCTCCCAGGAACATCAACATCATCATACTTAATTATTAGCTGCACGTATTTATATTTTCCAGCACAATAATGGTCTTTGGTTGCTGGGTAATGTACAATATTTAATCAATATTCTGGCAACTTTTGATTTGGTAGCGGTATATCAGACTTCCCCGGGCTCATAAGGATACACTGTTAGCATCATCATCCATCATCTCGAGAGTCAAAGGCATGTGTCGTTGCATGATCTTTGCAGTATGTCACACATGAGAACTGGCGCGTTTACCTGCTGGACAATCCGAATGTCATTAATGTGGACCGGGTTGTGGGCACTCTTTGTAGTGCGTCATGCGCGCATGTGTAGTAATGTGGGATCCATATGGATCTTGAAATGGGGGTGGATGAGGGCCTGGTATGACGAGAAATTACATCGTTGTCACGTGAGCAGGTGTGATGTCATATTACAGCGTCGTCACGTGACTATAGGTTTGATGGCACATTACATCGCTGTTACCTGGTATGATGTCACACTCACATGATGTAATCACTAATTATATTAGTCTTGGCGTTACCTAATTATATTAATCAGCATTAATTACGTGCCGTCATCATCTTCGTCGCGCGACTCGTCGGCTCGTGACGTCGCATGGCACAGTTTCTTGCTGATAGTTTTTTGCGGATATAACCTTGACAGTGAGCCATCTAATGCTTTCGCGCTAATAAAAGGAGCCGCTCGCTTCTCGGCGGGCGAAAGCTGCTCGGGTGGGGGGTGTCAATTCTCGGGCTACTAATGTATACGTGCATGTGCGCAGTAGTATGACGTCACTGTTGGGTGACGCTCTGCGGATCGAGCTGTGATTAAACTCAATCACGTGCTCTGGTGTTTGCCTTAGCGGAAGAAGCTGCACGTGTTCTGCTGTACATCTCCGGTTGTTAAAACTCTCTATTAAAAACGCACAAAATCTAAACGACGTGATGAGTTTGAATAGGTGCTAGAAAAAGTACTGCATGACGTGAACCTTTGAAGCAAAGGAGCAGACAGTGTCTCTACTCGGTGCTACTGTTTCGGAAATAAAGCAACCAAAATGGTGTGGTCCTTGAGTACTCGCACCTTGTACAAAGCACCTTGCAGGTGCTTTAGAAATTTTTTGCGCTCTCGACAGACAGGACATGAGAGGGAACACACACAACTAGATTTTATTGTGACTTCAAGAAATATATATGCTTATACACAATTAGGATGATCAGTCAGACATGAAAAAATAAAACCGAAAGCCACACGTGACAATAAAATCCAGTTGAAGTTTGCGATTGAGCGTGTCCCCTTTGATGTCCTGTCTGTTATGCGCTCAAAAAATATCCAAAGCAAGAAAGAATTAGTCCAAAACGTGACGCTTCTGAATGATACAAAGCACGCTTTGAGCCCCGTGCATAGTGCAATTCAGTACAATAGCGTACGCCTTGTACAACGCCCAAGAGGCTTAATTACTTGCAAACGTGCTGGCGGATAGAAACTCGCTTTCTT